>JASANE010029686.1:0-51048 GCA_030248225.1 Trileptium ribeirensis
GAAGGAAGAGAGAGGAAGCCGCCCGCGCCCGAGGAGAAATCAGGATGCAACTGAATTAATGGAATACCTAAGAGGATCCCCTATACAATACATTCCCTCGGAAGACCAAGTAGCTGCCGACGGGATTGTAGAAGAATTCATTGAAAGTCTAGCTCGACAACGAGAAGCAAGTAAACAACGCCGACCTTCTGAGTCTTCGGAAGGCGGTCGACCGAAACAATTACGACCACGGACTGTAGACAAGGACAATGAGACAATATCAACCATTGGCGAATCAACCAAAGGCTCCTCTACCGGGAGGAAGGGAAGAGCGCCGCCGCGTAGCGCTCCCTCCACCCTCAAGGGAGTCCTAACTCGACCATCACGCGCCAAACCACGCCGACAAACCCCAGCTAGAGCCCAATCACAAGTTAGTTGGGAAGACGAAGAGGACGAGGTACCTCTCAGTCAACTTTTACCGAAACCCCGGCGATGGTCCCACTTTGAACTCGATCCTCCAACTGAGGAAAGTGAGGGATCTCCTGAAATGGGACCCTCTGCGCCCGAGGTTAAGGAGAGGAAAGAAACCCCTCAACCTACTCGTCGACAACCACATAGGCAAGCCAGGGACCGTTGTCGTTGGTATGAAGAATATATACCATATGGAGAAGAAGCCCGAGTCGTAATACCACGTTTGGACACCCGACGATTGGAACCTAAAATTGCGACACCTGCTCGACGGACTATACCCCTCGCTCCACCGACTCGACATCGTGACCCTGTTATGCCGATGGATTATCCGTCTGGTAGTGCTCGTGCACGGCACGACATGTTTGAACCTTTTAAGGACATCTTTGATGAACAGGACATCGAGGACATGCTAGCCGCACATCCGGACTTGGAACCCGACGAGGACAGTGGACAAAGACAATTACAACCTGAAGATATCGGACTAGAAGTGGTCCGACCTCCGAGACAACCGCCTCGCGAGCGACGGTTGTAACGCTTAAATCACTCGAGAAGCACCCCGGAAAACTCGAGCTCCCGCCACCAAACTCCTTCAAGAGCCGCCACTAATGGCGATGAATACTATTGCAGGAATCACCAATTCAAAGAAATCAACGAAATGGAACAAATTCCGCAACCTCGAGTGCCGCACTACACTATCAATTACGGTGCCCCAATGGAAACGTTCCTCTCCAAAGGCACACACTGGCCAGAGCTCTCCAACATGGCTCCGTTGGGCCAAACAATAAAGCAATATCCCATCGAGTATGCCTCAACGGAGCAAGGCTACCAGCTCCTCGTCACCTATTTATTCGACGAGGAGCAAGCAAAACAAGACATTTCAGACCTGAAACTGGGAGCTCGAGACATCAAGGCCATCTCCCGACGGAACAAACAAAAGTTCCTCGACCCCGAAACAACCGAGCGCCTCCGCCCAATACTCCCTCACCTTATGCGGACGGTGCTCCTGGAAAAATTCAAAATACCTCGATTCAGGGACGCCCTGCTAGCCACCGGATTTGCCCAACTGCTCGAGGCAAATAGGTCCGATTCCTTTTGGGGAATTGGCCTAGGGCCAGACGACATCAAATTCGGCAAACGGCCGCGACCCTGTTACAATGTCATGGGTCGTCTATTGGAGGAAGTACGAACTTTCCTCCGTCACAACGTCGCCTCCTGGCCTACTGTTTTGATTTTGGGCGACTCGTTAGCAGCGCCATTGGTCAACATGGCCGCATCAAAAGGGTGGTTCGCCATGGCGTGGCCAGGAGCCACCATGCAATTTCTGGTCCGGTTGGCGACGTGCATAGCAACGCCGCAGACTAGAACCATCATGATCCTTGGTGGCTATAAAGCGGCCCTACGGGCGAAGCCGCACGAAGGTCGCTTGCTGGATACTCCCAGCAAGGTTATGCGTCGAGTGCGCCGTTATATATGCTCATTCGACTACCTTCTTAGGGATGGAGCCCGAGCAATTGTCGCACCACCATCTCCACACTGGGACATCGGACTGGACAACACCATTGAATGGCACGACAAATTCATCCAAATCTTCCAAGACATAAAATGGCAGCTCCCCGATAGAATGCAGAAAGCGTCGATGCCAGACTACTCGCCTGAATTAAACGAACCTGGAGCGTGGGAAAATATTACGGACGGTGCCAAAATTGAAGAACCCCACATTACTGAACCATATATCGAATACTTCCACAGATGGGTTCAACGGAACCTAGCACCCAATAATGGGGAATGAGAAGGTGGAGAGGGAAGTGTATCGTGACGTTAGGACTACTACTCAATCGGAAAAGTTAGACGCTTTTGGGAGGCCGAACGGAACTACCTGGAGCACCTACGGTAAACCTGGACCGGATGTGTTACATAGGACAATCGTAATCATGCCACCGTATTGTTATTATGTATAAACATCTTATCTTGTCATTTATTTTGTATTCATAATGGTTATATAAGATGCCCGTCTGTATATGTGTACCATGGCACCATGACAGAAAATCGATTGTGACTAGTTGGAAAACTTCTCAAAATATAGTAAAAAGTCCTTTTTATCCTTTATAAAATATAAGGGAGGACTGTCAGGAACAGAAACAGAGGAACCAAGGAGGACCGGGAAAAGGGCAAATGGACCAACGAGGCAATAATATATTCCGGCAATAACGAAAGGAACAGGGAACCGAAATCACGACCAATCACAAATCGACAGGCGGACCGAAATATGGGAGAGAGATAGTATTATCCGGCAGAGGGCGATGCGACCCGAAAGGGGCAGCGCGAAGATCCCAACAAAGAAAACCCAACCCAAAGAGCCGAAAACCAAGAAATATAAGAGATGTAAAAAAAAGAGAGACAGAACAGAAACAGAGAACCAAGAGACCAAAGAGCAAATACCAACCCAAGAACAGATCCAAACAAAGAACGAACCCAAACACCCATACATCATCACAGCCACATTCCACCCCCCCCCCCACCCACAAAACCCCCCACCAACCAAAAAACAGGCCTGTTCCGGCCCGTTACGTTTATCTTAGAGGATTTCGGCGTCAGAATGGCCTGAACGCGTCTCAAAGGTGTTGCATGGTGCCATGGTGGTCGATAGTTGCGTTGCGTATTGTTGTATAGTACATACATTTTGCCTTTGTTATGTTTTGTCATATATAACCTTTGCCATTGCATGGTTTATTGCATGATTGTATGTAATTGGATAGGCTCATGCGAGCCCAGAGGAAGTGTGACAGGTTAGCTGGTCAGGTTTAAGAGGATAAGGAGGCTACGAGAATCTTTGACCAGATTGAACAGAAGACCCGAACGGAACTCGACCAACCACCTCAGTTTCCCTTTTGAAAATTTAAAATTTAGACCGTCCGGGAATAGGAGGCCTTTGACAATCTAAGGGGAAGGGAAGTGATCAGAATCAAGACCATCAAGTTTACCTGGTTTGAGCGAACCATAGCTTAATGGTCGCAAAAGTAAGCTGAAACAAGTGGGTTACGGTAGTTTCCGATTATTCGGAAATCACGGACCTCGGGCCTGTTTATCGGCCCGTAACCGTCCAACGGTTCAGATTTATCGGAAATGCCCCGAGTACTTTTCGGTAGGGAATTTCCAGGGCTCTCGAATGAGCCCAAGATATCGCAAATCGCTGGAGGATTTCGCGAGATATACTGGGGACAAATAGGTAAACATTCAATCAACAGCCAATACTTACGCTAGGTTTGGTTGGTGACCATGGTCCCGAGTGGACCTGATGTAGGCATATATGGAAATATAATTATGTATCTATGTAGATATGTGTGTGCTGCCTGATCTTCGTGTCTCGGAATGTCTATTTTCCCGCCCCCACCGTATCAGAACTTTTATTTTTATAGCATCCGTTGACGCCCCAAAATGGCCTGACCCGCACCCTAACAACTGGTTTTTCTGGTGACCATCGGGTCATTGATTGAAAGTATGCGTGTTTCCAAGTAGCCTACCCATCTAGGCATCTGACGAGGCTCCACGGGTCTCGACCAGACCAGTCCTCCCGCTGCCATATAGCTTACTTCTCTGTTCTATAATGCACCACGAAAATTCAACATAAAATTCCTTCAGTTTGTACCAACTCCGTATTTGACCACAGACCCTAAACGTGCTCATGCGACCCCTCATTTTATTTGTCCGCTCCTGGCGAGCACAACGATATCCGGCGGGTCTTTGTCCGCCTTCGCGTTAGCCTCTTATGACCGATAATTTGCCCCCCAATTTGGCATACCGACTGCAAGTGGGTACAGACTGACCGAAAATTTAACCCCAACTCAAAAGTAGGCATAATGCCCCTCATTGCATTCGTCGCGTCGAGACATCTTCAACGATGCCCGGCGGGTCTCCATCCGTTGCCCCGTTAACCCGGGACGGCCGAAACTGCGCCCCCACTTTTTGCCGACACTCTCTTTAACGGTCTTTAACAGTCGTGATCTTAGTGCCCCTCTACCCGCTGCCGTTAAGGTAGGGAAAACACCCCTCGTTTGAATCGCCTTTCCAAGGCGAGTTCGACGATGTCCGGCGGGCGTCGCTCCGCCCAACCGCTTCAGAGAGGGCCCGCCTTTTGACCCACCCCCCCCCCCCCCCTCCCTCCCCCCCCCCCTCCCCCCTCCCTCATCCCTCCCCGTCCTCGCCTCCCCCCCCAGCCCCTCGGTCCCCCCCACCCCCTTCGTGCCTCCCTCTCCTTCCCCTTCCCCCTTTTTCTCCCTTTTTCCGCTTCCCTCCTCCCTCCCTCCTTTCGCTCCCTGTCCCTTCTGTTGCTGTCTCCTTCTTTGTCTGTGTTTCTGTTCTTCTGTCTCCCCTTTTCTCTCCCACCTCTCCCGCTCCCGCTTCCCGTAATTACCTATGTAGAAAAAAAAAAATAGAAATATACTAAAAAAACAGACAAAAAGAAAAAAAACGTGGGGGAGGGAGAGCCGCGAAACCATGCAACAATGGGACCCAAAAGGCCCGACCCCCCTCCCCCCCCCGCACATTCCCCTCCTCCCGACCTCCCCCCCCCCCCCACCTCGCCCCCCCCCCCCCCCCCCTCTCCCTCCCCTCTTTCCTCCTCTTCCTCCTCCCCCCCCCCTGGTCCGCAGGTCTCGTGCGTTGGCGGTGAGGGACCCGGCAGGGGAGAAAAAAAAAAAAAGAAAACCAAGAAACACAAAAACGGGGGAGGACAAGACGTGCAAAGCGACACTAAATTCGTGAGTTTTACGGATGGACTGGACGCTTAGGAATAGGACTGACGGGGGGTAGGTTTAGGGCCCTCCCGTGGGTTCCGGGAGCTCCTGAATAGGACCCCGGATAGACCGAAAGACGCTTAGGACTGTGCTGCGCCCCGGAGCACGGAATAAGTTCACTCCTACCTTAGGTTCCCCCCCTTTTTGGGACGCCCAAAGACGTCCTATCGGGATATTTGAAATTTAACTAGGAATGCTAGGAATTCTAGGAATGTTTGGCTTTATCTTGTAAGCCAACATATAAACGTGCAATGTTTGCACGTTTATCCATAGATAGGGCGATAAAATTTAGCCCCAGATGCCCTCCAATTAAGCTTAATTAAGTGATGGATGAGGCAGCTAACTCGCTAAATAGCAGAAATTTGGCTTTAAATCGGCGAGTTAGCTGGGGGAAAATTTGATGAATGAGAGCTAGGAGGCGAAGAAGACAGATCTCCAGCTTAACCCAAGCAATTGATTTGGAAAGAAAATTCAAAATTTGAAAGTTGACGGGTGACCCAACCATTTTTGTAGAACAGTTGGGGTTTTAATAGTCGATTTAGCATTAAGTAATGAGCTTAAGAGATCTGAGTAATGATCTTCAGAGTTATTCTTGACATAACTTTTGGAGGTTACATCAGAATTTAAGCTGAAAAGCACAGATGGTCGACCTCCGAGTAATCGGAGGGTTCAAGTTTGATGTCGGCGATTTCGATTGAAGCCGACTCTCTCTAACGGGGTCCCAGGGTTTACGATAGCTGTCAAAAATAAAATTTGGGGAATTTTTCGATTGGGCGCCCGGGTTTGACCTCGAAAAAGTGGGCGTCAAAAGAACAACGCCGATTGGATGGCGACAAAATCGCCATGCTTCAACATAGCAGAAAATTTTGAAGCGACGACTATCGCGTCGTCTCTTGGAATCAGTTCGACTTCGGCAGCGCGGAGTTCGGTCGACTTTACTGACCGGCTCCGACGCTTTTGTTTTATTGTATTTATTTCGCAACATTTTCGACTTTCCCGTGCTTTCTTCTTTTTGTTTTTGGTTCGCGTGTGGAATGGAGGTCGATCGTTGGAGGACCCGCGTAGACACCTTTCGTCTCGCGGAAGGGGACTAGCTATTGCTGTCCCGGATCAAAGGTTGTAAGTCCGAAAGAGAACTGACTGAATGGGGGTTTATTTTCCCCAGAGCAAAATGTAACAGACCGTTGAAATTTGAACAATTGTCGCATAATTCCACCTCCGATAGCTTGACCAGACGCCCGTTAGAGGACGTCATGTTTTTCATGTCATCTGAAGTACATTTGTCTGTTCCCTGACTAGCCTCCTCGAGTCGAGTTCCGTTTAGGCATCGCGATCGAATGCACGGGGGGGGACGTTAGGTTGTGAACACACCAGTCGAAGTCATTCTGATTCCCCGTGGTCATAGGTAAGGCGAATTAAAATGGACGCTTCTCGTCTACGTGCTTTTACATGACTTATTACTCTTGAGTTAGGGCTGTCGAATTTTCCTGAGCAGACCACGGTAAAATTTACTGATAGAACCATAGGAATTTGCTTGTTTCTCTTTGCTTGGAGTTATGGTTTTCCAAATTTCAGCTTAGTGGACTGTTCGATGCTCATGCCGCTGCGTGAGCTCGGACTGATTTCTCAGTTCGGGACGGAGGATTAGCCTCCGTCGGGCTTTAGAAAGCCCCAAAATTTCGTTTATCAGATTGAGCTAAGAAAATTTGGGAAAATAGAAAAGACTAAACAAATTTTAAGAACATCAACCTGAGCATAAGGTGTTTTTGCTTTCTGATTGCAATGTTTGCCGCGTACCAGAGTGGCCGGATTACTTCAACTTCAATTAGGACCTATTTGGTTGTCACAAGAGAAGCATTAGTGTTCTGTACGGAGTCCAGCCCCGACCGCCCGAATCCTTGACAGCCCCAATGACCCCATAGCCCAAGCTCCGGTAATAGATATTACTACAAAATGTTTACTTCGAAACTGTCGCAACCAGGCTATAAAGTTCACCAGGTTTCGCTACAACGCAGACTTGTGGTTAAGCTCGATGACAGTACGTAGGAAGCCCCAGGCGACCAAAACCAACTGACGGCATGGCCAGGTACCAAAATCGGCCACAACAAATGCATTCATAGGCACGTTAGGGTGCTCGTTGTTCAAAATGAAATCATCATGCTCCCATTTTAAGAAAGAAAACTCGCGACCTCTCGCGAATCATTTTACCCCAAACCGAGCAAGTGCAAAACCCCGTTTTCTTTTCAGAGCGACTCGATCGCTGAGTTTAACTTTTTCTCGATTTTAGCTCGGTTTGCCCGTTAGGCTATGTACTGTGTAGGCCATTGCTTTGAGTTTTGCTGCTTTTCTCTCTCTCTCCTTTTTCGGTTTCCCTTATTAGGTTTCGATCCTGCACGGGGGATTCAAGCCCGCTGCAGGTTTTTCCAGTTTTAACCACTCGACCATCGAGTTATGAGGAAAATTGCTAAAATTTTAGTAATAACTCAACTGCACAATTTCGATAGTGCAGTTGAGACACTGTACAATTGCGATGAGTACAGTGTATTAAGGCAATAGGATAAGATAGAGAGAGTGAGAAGAAAACAAAGACAAAAGGAAACGACGGAAAGGAAAAGAACAGGGAACCAAGCCAAGAAACAACAACCAAAAAGGGGAAAAAGAAAAGGGACGCCGACGCGTCCGAGGGCGAAACGCCCTGTGTCCCTTGCGCCAAGACCAAGCACACTCCAAACTCAGGCCCGACTTTAGAATTGGCCTAGGTGCCATCATTCGCTCAAAACCCGTAGAACAGCGGCATTGGTCGCCTAGGACCTCGTACAAAATGGTAGTTGCCCTTGCAGGCAGCTACGTTGGCACTTGAAAAGTTACTAGGGACGACCTTGCTAAAGGATTAAACTGTGTCCCCAGCGAGTCTACCGTAGTTCAGTCGGTATTCCACCTCCAAAATCAACCGCATCGTCACGGGCCAAGCATTTACGGAATTTTAGGAGCTCATTTATGCGATTATCATTTACCATAAGGTCCGCCTTAAGGACGAAACGTAGCGAGGAGTTCGATAAGAATTCTAGGCAGTATTTGTGGGACTAGGACGACGTCGGACGGAGTTTTCAACGTTTGACTTCCCCGCTGATGCCTTGTTGATTGAATCATGCGCTTCGGCATCGGTTAGCTTGTGCTCTGAGTAATTATACACGTTTTACCGTTTCATAATGAGTATCATAACTGCTTTCGTTGACCTTACTGTGTTTTACCTTGTATTGTATGTCCACGTTCTCGTACCCCGACTCATGCCCCTTTGTTTACGAGAATCAGGCAGAAAACGAAACGAGCCCCTTTTAGCTCTTGCACATCCGTTGCAATGCAGATAACCCGGCGCGTGATTAAGAGCGAATTCAGAAGCACGCCAGAACACATAACCCGAGCGATAGCTGACTTAGTTGACGTTCAGAGTTGAACGACTCAACATAGATTCTGGTCCGGTATTTCCGGGAACGCGTTCGCTTGCGCCGCCTCGCTCCCCGACCGAACGCAGACAAGGGAATAAACGGGTACGACGAGGTCAATCGTTACTGTTTAATATTATGCTCTATGTGCGTGTCTTCGTTTTAATGCTATACTATACTTTTGAATTAAAATGTTGAAAATTATTTACGGTGTCCCGTGTTGCTTATATCCAGCGCAGTAAGGACGTCCCATTGGACGGGCCGACCCTTCGTGCCACGGCTTGCGGAAGGAAATACCCCAAGCCCTGACACGAGCGGTCCGCCACCATTATTGACCTGCTAGAGTGATGGTATTGCAGCGAGAATGGTCCGACGGATTACTCATGAATTGCACTGACTTAATAGTCACTCTCGCATGAAAGATAAAATTTACTAGAAAACAGTACCTGTGGACATTTACACCGTCAGGATATTAAGTGATAAACTAGGTAATCCGACGTTAAACATCTCAGGGCTCGTCGGAACCCTGTGGGGGCCATATGGCTACATCGGATTAAGTGTTCCGCTGAGGATAAAACTAGGTGAGACTCAAACTTCAAATAGTAAAGCTAAATTATCACGCATTTTACCTTAGGTCACGCTAGATAAAACAACTTCCATTTAGGCTAGGATAGGGAACATTGGTATGACACTATGACCTGTGAGCAGGTTTCGGTGTCAACCTCCCTGGGGGACCTCAGCGATCATACCAAAATACTAGACACGTGCGCAACCAATCGGGCGGGGTCCGAACACACCCCGTGAAGCGCGCCTGCGGCCTGCTAAGCTCCGTAACTTCTTGGGTCTGACCAAGAAAAGTGGTTAAAATTCAAAACTTAGGGTCCGCCCTTGAGGTTATGATAGCCGGGGTCGTATGGGCATGGTGTTAGGAAGTTGCGCCATGCAGCTGCGTCACCGTTATTACAATATAAATATAGATTTTGATTAATTTTATAGTTGGCTACAACACCCAAGTGTAAAGAGCCTCATCGAAGCTAAAGAATTCGTCACGTAAGTAATTATATTTAGGTTATGTTGTTGACTATGTGAATAAATTATTGTTATTTATATTTTTTATGGAAGCAAGCTTTTTGAATAATGACAGCAATGGATTATTGTGCAGCTCAAGCATAGTTTACGCTACACGTCATGTTCCTCGACCAAGGATGCTAGCAAAAGTATCCAGTATTTTTGTTTGGGAAAAACAATATAGCGGAACCAAGTCATTTAATATTTTGTCGTGCCCTTAGTCGCCGTCAGCATGTGATGTGGTGTTCAAAAAGATCATAGTTTCTATTCAGAATTATTGTCCGGATCCGCCGTGTTGACAAATTCAACGTTAACTGTCGCTGTTCGTTTAGTGATGTGAATATCAACAACCAGATTACTGGGCTGTTTAAGCTAGCAAGATTATACCCTGGGATATAACCGACTGTCTGTGTGGGTCACTGAAAGTACTTGGTGGTGATTCTAGCAGTTGAATTAGTGGAACCATAAAGTACTGTTAGTGCCAGAAATTGTTACATATGTGGAATTTTACAATCTACTTACACTGGTGTATGTATATCTAGAGTGGAAAAAAACTCGCAATGTTTAACCGAGGTGGACAAAATTTATAAAGTTTTTAGACGAGCAGAGAAAATCATATAACTTTAGCCATACATGAAGGAACATGAGGTCAATGAACTAGGCGACCTGACCTATGAATTAGGCCAACACTGACCTGAGCGAATGACCTGGAATGAACCGGGGGAGGTCAAAATATCTGCTTCCTTTCCCTTTATTTTTAGAAGCCAGCAATATACATAATAATTTTGGTACTTCGTGGTGGGTGTGTAGACGGCTTCATTGTAATTAAATTAATGCCGGTTAAACGGCATAGTTTTGAATACAAAACTCATTTTATCGACCCGCACCTTTTTATTTATAACAAAAATAGATTTTAATAGTATTCTACAGCAATGACTTGACACCTAAGCATATTTTTCTATGAAGAATTACTGGCCAGGTTTTAACAATAGGTATATTATTTTTCAGACAGCCTGTAACTATAAACCGCCTAGTCGAATTGCCCCGTGATTTCAGTGCGCTGATAAATATGGTTGCACAGTTTCGGTAGGTGAAGGTTTTAATCGTTGAGTTTGCTGAACTTTTGAAATATTTGTAATACACAACGTATTGTGAAAATCGCGTGTACTTATTTGTACTGTCTGGCGTCGCTATGGTAAATCTTTCGGTTCAAACCGTAATATGCTTGGCTTAAGTGCCTGCTTTTTGTTTTGTTGAAACGGCGCAAGCGAAGCGACTGAGGTTTCCACGAGGTACCCCAGTTACGAGTTACAACAAATCGTGAAAATTTCTTTTCGCGTGTCGCTGTCATTCATTACTCATTTTCGGATGGATGGATTTCGATAATTTTTTCTGCTATAGTAAAAGTGATGACGATGTGCCTTTAGTCGAACGCGAGCAGAGCCGACACCCTCTTCCGGATGAAAATGGGAAAAACAGGTTTATAGGGTTCTTTGCCAAGTTCGACCATGCGGGCGCCAATTATTGGCAGCTTATATCGCGATACAGGCGACGCATCGAATAACGCAACCGCTGATCGACATCTACAACTTTGGTGACCAACACTTTTTTCTGTGAGACTATTCCGTGGGCCGCTGTGAGCCCGAATATCGTTCGCAGACGTTTACCAGAAATAGCGATTTTCAAACCTCAGCATGTTATTGCGTGTTTCTACCTTACAACGAGTGTCTCTTAGTTTATCATGCATACTGGATACGATGATTTTGCTATCGAAAGTCCTACTTGACTTATGCCTTTTCATTGGGTTTGAAGGGTTTCACTATCGGCATGTAATTGGTTTTGGTGTGTTTTATTATGTATTGAGTACAGGGCATTAATAATGTTCCATATATAGATTTTGTGAACGCTGAATACGTTGATTTTGATATCTATAGTCCAGCGTTCATATTGCATACCTTTCCATGACTTCAGTTGTTGGTTATGTATTGCATAGAGGCTATCAAAACTGGTCTAGATATATTTTCGACATGCTGAATACGAGGTTCGTTTATCTAGAGTCCATCACACATGCCTTTTCATGTTTTGATTACTAGGTTCCAAAATGTTTTGATTACTAGGTTTAGGGTTAGTGAACATAATTTCAAGAATATAATCTTTCTTCAGTAGTTTGGTACATGGCATTAAGTATAGAGGTTTTTCCGTTTGCTGAATAGAATGGTGTGGTTGTATAGAGACCAGCACACATAATACATGCTTTTCCATGGGTTTTTAATATGCTTAGGGTCAATTCACCCGATATTCTAAATATAGTATGTTTTCAGTAGTTTGGTTATTTATAACGTACATGGCACCAAGAATGGTGTATGTAAGTTTTCGGTACGCTGCATACCATGGTTTGGTTATCTCAAGCTCAAAACAGCACAAATACATGATGCGTTGTCAATTGTTTCCTGTTTTTTAGGGCCGGGGAAGTTTTAGGTTTGCTATGAGTTCAGGGTTCATGAGGCTTTAGGGAATTATATACATCAAACAATGTACTGCATATAGTATGTTTTCAGTAGTTTGGTTATTGTATTACGTACAGGGCACCAAGAATGTATGTAAGTTTTCGGTACGCTGCATGTCATGGTTTGGTTATCTCAAGCTCAGAACAGCACAAATACATGATGCGTTGTCAATTGTTTCCTGTTTTTTAGGGCCGGGGAAGTTTTAGGTTTGCTATGAGTTCAGGGTTCTTGAGGCTTTAGGAAATTATATACATCGAAAATGTACTGCATATAGTATGTTTTCAGTAGTTTGGTTATGTATTACGTACAGGGCACCAAGAATGTATGTAAGTTTTCGGTACGCTGTATACCATGGTTTGGTTATCTCAAGCTCAAAACAGCACAATAATACATGATGCGTTGTCAATTGTTTCCTGTTTTTAGGGCCGAGGAAGTTTTAGGCTTTGCTATGGGTTCACGGCTCATGAGGTTTAAGGGAATTATATACATCAAATACATGCTGCTACAGTTACAATCAGAATTAAATGCTTAAAAATCGATCGAAGGTTCGTTCCATTTCGATCGTTTGCGTTTCAACGAAAATCGATTCGTTAAATTAAACGCAAATTCGTTAAATTAAGCGTAAACTAACATTTTTTATTAAAATATTTTTGTTTTGACGCAATCGAAATTCGTTAAATTAATCGATTTTCGTTTAAACGAAGATCGATCGATTGCGTTTTCGTTCGATTTTATAAGCACTCAATTGTGATTGTAACTGTACAGGTGATTACACAAAAATAGTAACTTAAAATGTATCCACGCTCGCATGCGAGATACTAGTCTTTATTTCAGCGAACACAAAAAGAGCAGTTTAGTAGCATTTCGCAGGCGAGAGTGAAACGGAGCGACAGTGGTTTCATCTATATTTGGTATGTGTAACCACCTGTAGCGAGGTTTGCATTGTATATCACCCTTCTGGAACGCCTGAGCCTTATAACGGTGGTCTGATAGTAGTTACTGTTCGCGCCAGAAATGACCGTCTCATTTCGAGTTAGAGCGAATCGCGAGCGAGTGACTCGCTCGAGATTTCGAAAATATTTTAATTAATAATAAATTCTATTTTTAGAACAAATTTATTTCGAGCGAGTCGCGAGCGAGCGACGGTCATTTTTAGTGGGTACTATAGAAACACCACTTATTCTATGTGTCGCAGTACCTATAATAGCTGTGTTTGAATTGCAGAAAACAACGAATAGCCAAATAAGTGATCACAGACAAAATTCTTTCGGTACATTAAGTTTGCGGACTGTCGACATTTAACCCCTCCAATAAGGTATGAAATATTCATGCTGTATTCCAAACAGGAAAGCTATAGTATTCAGCGTCAGGCTACATATAAGGCCATTCTTGATGTCCTGCACTCAGTAAGTAAGCAAACAACTGAAAACATACTATATGTTGGAAGGGTTAATAGAACCTTAACCATTGTAAAGCACTGAAAATGTGAGAAATATTCGTGTTGTACTCCAGATAACCACACCATTTGTATTCAGCGTACCAAAAAACCTATGAATGCAAAATAATCGATCGAAATTTCGATCGATGTCGATTAAACAAATTTCCATCGATTTCGATTTAGGCGTGATAAATTTCAAATTAAAAAATTCTATTAATTTTGATTAAACAAAATTTCGGTATATTTGGTACTACTAACAGTGAACAAAATTTCGAACAATGAGAATTTCCATCTGCTGCAATTACATTTATTTTTGGCCGGGATTGTAGATCCCTCAAGCACCTCAAGCAATATATAACCAAACGGATGAAGGTAGGCTACATTTTGGAAACCGGGTTCGTCGATCATAAAATCCTTTAAACCCATCAAAAGGTACATAAATATTGTTAAGTTGTACACTAGGCAGCAAAACTTTCGTAATCAGCTTACACGCTTTCTAAGGTAAAAATACGCAATAACACTAGTGATATTTGAAACGGTGTGTCAACGAGCCATATTAGGACCCAGAGCGGCCCATGAAGTAGTCCCACAAGAAACAATGTTCAGCGAATTTGTAGGTCTCGCTGGTGCTAACTTTCCATTTTTGGATGTGCACCATCTGTATGCGTTGCGATATGGGCTGCGAAACACTGGTACCCGTATGGCGATATTTGGTAAAGAACCCAAAACTAGTTTTTTTTCATTTTGACCCGGAGCTCTAGCGTTTAACTAAAGGGTACATAGTCATCATTTTGCTATCGAAAGCCACACACCCAAAGATAACTTATCACACCTACAAATAAAAAATTTTTCGTGATTTTCCTCTCTAACACACTCAGTTCGCTTCGCTTGTTTCGTTTCCAATATGAACAGGGAAGTTTTCGGTTTCTATTTTGAGTTTCCAATAAATGTTCTTAATAAGTGTACTCTTTAGACAATGGCCAAATGTTAAACTTTAGATTTACACTTGGTTATGTTTAGGCTAACTAATGGATATAATTTCTTTGTGGACCAGTGTTTTCAGCTGCCCTCGACTGAAGCTGGACGACTCACGTTTTCCGGCAATGTGTTTGCGTTGCGGAGAAATGTTGTGTTCACAGTCGTTTTGTTGTCAAAAAGTTATCGATTCAGAATCGGTCGGTGCGTGCACCTATCATGCACAACAGTGTTCGGCCAACTGTGCCATATTTTTGAGGTATGAAATTGATATACGCAAAATACTTCTCGGGAACGGTTCAGACACGAATAGATTTTGTGTTTGTTGTGTTTATTTCATTAATTGTCACCAATCGTTTTAAAATTTGTTTTTATTGATGATATGTCAATGATTATATACGTTTATTGATGTTTATTGCCAGGGTAGTGTTCTAGGCTTATTGAACCTCAAATTGTTAAACTACTTTTTGCATATAATAATTTATTGTCAGGTTTGTAAGCCATTCGATTAAGTATGCTTTTTACACACAAGCTGACCACGTGCTTTCAACTT
Organism: Trileptium ribeirensis; assembly: GCA_030248225.1. Lineage (NCBI taxonomy): Eukaryota > Metazoa > Nematoda > Enoplea > Enoplida > Thoracostomopsidae > Trileptium > Trileptium ribeirensis. Next base: position 15,228 of record JASANE010029686.1, read on the forward strand.
GAAATATTTTTGTTTCTACTGTTATTTTTTTCACTTTTAATTCTTTAATATTAATAATCACTAATTTATTCTGCAATTCTCGAGGTAGTGAGTACTTCTCAATTTATTGAGATTGGCTACCAATATTGATTATTTAAAATTAATAATGTATATGTTATTTTTATTTTCGAGGTACAAGGATTTTGTTTTAGATCTTCTTCATATTGGTGGCTAATGCTGAGTTTGTGGTGTGAGCTTTTACCGTATTGTACGTTGCACGCCATTCAAACGTTTAGCAAATCGTATAATGTGTATGCTAAACACGATCAAGCCCCACTACGGATGCATTGCGGGGTGCGTAATTCAGCCGGGATTGTCTTGAAATATAACAATATTTCAAATAATAACCAGGAAATTAAAGTTTATACATTGTTGGTTTATAACCGTTTGGGTTTATCCTAGATAATAAAAACAATTAATTATTCCCCTACTGCTGCGTGACTTTTGGGTAAACTTGAGAACTGTAGCAGCAACCTATATGAATTTTGCAGGGGTTGAACAGACTAGAACGGAGTATGGAATAATATATAAACTGTGGCTCAGCTTGCGTTTCCAGGAGTGCCAATAGCATATATAGTTTTGTGAACTTTATCCGCGAAACTTGATTAGCTAACTGCCACGTGGGAGGACATATGAAATACAGACCCAAGCTCCGACAGTTGTAGGTGTGCGCATTGATCCGCCTTGGTTCAGAATATTAAAAATGGCATAAATTAGCCCCTACGTGCCCGAGGAACCCGTACAAATAAGCTCCGCCTTGTTCCGTATTCCCAGTTATATATGGTTAACTATAGTAATTATTGCGTTCGAATTTCTATGGTGTAGTGGTTAGATCGTAAGGTTTTGCTTCAAAGCGCACTCCCATGGTGTGAGCAACTCCCAGTGATGAAATAGCGTTGTTTTTTTACTCTGTGAAGTTTCACTAATTTTTTTATGAATTTTCAGTTTTAACCTTTCGTACCCTAAACAAACATCTTATAACAGCAACTACTTACCACACTTGCGAAACTACTCCCTGTTCTTTTATTTCAGGCAACCCTGTTCTGCCTCGTTTTTGTCAATAGCAGTCAGGTATATCACGAGAAAAAATTAGCTGGGGGTACTCGATCTTAGTGATGATCGACTCGATTAATCGATATGGAGGTTCTAAACTCTAATCCGCCTGCTATTCAGAGTTGACAACTTCAATAAGCTATTTTTAGAGATAAACAGTCTGAGCCGCCGCCCAAAAAAAAGAAACTATAAAGCTACTCATATAATCTTGATGATTTTTGATGTCACCTCAAATTAAATGGAGGGTGCTTGGGGTTGACAGGAGAAATCAAGGTTTACCTGGGACCAAGGTGTCAGCGGAATTATTCCGGTCTCGATAGGAATCGTGTTTCGGTTCCGGCAGAAGGCAACACCCAGACCGGAACCGGAATTAAACATTACGTATAAAATTAGGGATGGGCCGGATATCCGGTGTCGGTGACCGGCCGGATATTTTGGCTATCCGGTCGGTGACCGGCCGGTAAAGTAATTATCCGGTCGGATAACCATTTTAATACTATTGCAGAGATTTTCAGATTCACGCTTCTGGTGATAATCTTAGTAAACGAATAGAGGAAAGCATACATATGATTTGACGTCTGTATATTAAGCAGTTAGTTTTGGTTATGTCGGCTAGCTAGAAAGACCGTTGTATTTATCGCTTATGCACATGTGATGTACAATTTGTTGATTGGCAAAATTTTCAATGGCTGAACTTTGCCTTAGTGTTTCGGCACATGGCAAAACATATTTCGAACTTGGGCTGGAGAGACTTCGGCGATGCTGCCTTTTGCAATTTCTCCGCTTCCTGGTTTTGTTCAATTTGTATAGTTTGCTCGCCAATGAGCTCAGCGTACAGATCTGAGAGCTGCTTGAGGTGGTTTTTCAGTGCTGTAGTTCCTTTGCTCCTCCTCGCGATATAAACTCGCCACATTTGTTGCACTTAGCCATATTGTTTTTCTTATCAGCTGCCATGAGCTATTTCCTAATCGCTGATACTGACGACGCCACTACAGTACTTTTAAATTTTTAATTTAACTTTAATAGCTACGTGAAAAATAACGCTAGATAACTTAAAATCCTAAATATTTTGGGAATAATTTAAGTAAAAATATAATATCCGGCCGGATATGCGGTACCGGTTACCGGCAAAATTTTCTTATCGGCCCAACCCTATTTAAAATTGTTTTACATTTGTTGGTCCAAATATCATTTTTATATACACGAATTCATGATTGTTTATGATCAAATTCGTTCTACAACCAGATCTGTCCAAATTTCCCAGTAAAACGCAGGAATGACAAATGCTGTAAGTACGATTTCTTTACTTTAACCCACCAGAAATAATTCGCCATAAGCTTGTATTGATGCGGTTTGTGGCTGTTTGTTACGTTCTGCCCGCTGCAATCAATTAAGTTTAGGATAACTACAGCGGTTCAGAACTGTTCGGGAAACGCGCACTTTAGCATACGTGCTTACAGGGGTAAAGGATTACCCCCTGAGGTCTGCCTCCCTTGATAACACCGCAACGCGGTAGCACAGGCGCCGAACACAGCCGGCAGTGAGAGTGCAGCACTCCTCTCGCGACTACCTGTTCTCTCTGTCAACCGGCTGACCCCACAAGGAGGCCGAAAGCACCTCTAAAACCTGACAACCACCCTACTTGGACTTCGGAGATCGAGCATGTCAAATCCACCCGCAGTTCAATGCATTACACCTGGCGAAAGTACAGGCGATCGGCCTAGAACGCAGTTTTACCAAGCCAGAAAATAGAACTTCAAACATCGTCGACATCTGAGTTTTTTGCTTCCATAAATAATAAATGGTGCTCTTAACGCATAAAAGCGTTACCCAAGTGACATAGTACCAAACTAATGAAAGGTTGTTGAAGACCTTGCTATCGTTGTTTCAATAAATGGGAATAATTGATAAATGCTGAATAAATTTATATGCCAATGTCGAGTCTACATATCTTCGCAATTAATAAAGAGCAGAAGTATTGCAGCTCAGGCCACAAGACGGGCTTCAGGTTGAAAATATAAACCCAACTATACTTGAAAAGCACTAAATTACCTGTAAAGTGGTAACAATATCTTTAAAAACTTATATTATCAGTTCCTTTGCGCCCAATTATTCACCACCCACTAAAACACTTTCAGGAAGTTTATATAATTATTTACTATTAATGTTTTGCAGAATTCGTGATTGTCAGATTGTGATGCTGTGCAACCGAAAGAAGGGTTCTTTTCAGAAGGCTCCGTACTGTGACCAGTACGGTGAAACTGATCAGGGATTTAGGTGAGCAACAATCGATGCAGATTTTACTTATCATTGCAGCTGCTGTTTCTGTATACCAAAATACAAATTTTAAAGAGCGCTAAAATACAATCATGGACAGAAATAAGACCACGAAAGCGACCTTACAACGGTCGTTTATAAACGAACTCGTAATACATTCGGCCAGAATAACACAATAGCCATCGTTTGCATCCGCGTTCGTTTGTAAACAAAACGGTGTAACCTCTGTTTGCGCTTTCATGTTCGCTTTTCATTCACTGGTTTTTGTCTGTTACTGTACATGCATAGCTTACGTACTTTACTGTTGAAAGGTGATTTTTAACCATTTCATCTTGTAATTGCTAAAACCTAAGGATAATAATATATGAAAATAATGTTATAGTGACACAGTGGAGCCAGTTGCGATTGGTTGTAATTTTTTTTGTTTTTGTGTATTTTTGCTTTTATTCTTTGAAACTCATTTTCTTCGAAGTCAGTGTCATCTGTGTAACAATACAGGTCCCTCCAGAAATGACCGTCGCATGCTCGAGATTTCGAAACTATTTAAATCAATAGTAAACTGTAGTTTTAGACCAAATTTATTTCGAGCGTGCGACAGTCATTTTTGGCGGGTACTGTACATCAGCAATTAATAGTAATTTATCTGAGAATTATAGAACAGTGTCTCCTGTTGCGAACTTTCAATCTAATATGACAATAGGGTCAAACAAATTACAGTACCCGCCAAAAATGACTGTCGCTCGCTCGCGACTCGCTCGACACTCGCTCGAGACTCGCTCGCGACTCGCTCGAAATAAATTTGTTCTAAAAATAGAATTTTCTATTAATTTAAATAGTTGCGAAATCTCGAGCGAGCCACTCGCTCGAGACTCGCTCGAACTCGCTCGCTCGAAATGCGACGGTCATTTTTGGCGAGTACTGTAGCTATGTCATATTATGCATCTGTTTGCTTGAACATACCTTACAATCATTATCACCGGGTTTTTCAATTATTATTGCGTTAATACAGTTATAAAGGCTAACAGTAAAAACAAAATTTTCGAGAACAGTTTGCGTAAAAAGAAGAGCTATTTAATTGCTATTCGCAAAATTTTCGAAAACTGTTCGCGAAGTTTTCGCGAACAATTTGCAAAAAAATTGCGTTTGTTTCAGACCATGACTGTCGTGTATATCCATCCTTAAATGCTGCTGTTGGTCAAAGATCTGTCCTACTGGTTACATCTACGACTGTGTACATTTTACTACGACCGTGAAATACTGATTGTAAAGTGCCGCAAATTTTTGACCACACTTTGGGTAGGAGAAATGCATTTGAAAATATTCATAGCTCAATCCTGAATGCCATATAGCGCGATCACCCCATCCGGCTGCAATATTGGTTTCCTTATTTGTACTTTCAGGCGCGGTAATCCATTGTTTCTTAATAAAGATATATTTGCAAAGTTGGAACATCTCTGGATTCATCACGGAGTTCATGAAGAAATCGTGTCTCGCCTCGAATACTCACAAAGTTTTCTCATCGATTGGCAAAATTTGTAATCGTTTTTTAAACTTTTCCGTGCTGAAATGATTCACTATTAAAAATGAATTACCGAAACTGTATATATTTGTTGTGTTTTGTAAAGTATTCATTATTTTTCTTTAATATTTATAATTAACTATCAGATGGCAGCTGAGTATTAACATAATGAGCATATTTCTGACGTTTATAATACACAAAAAGTGTTTTAGCCCGTACTGTAAAGCTTTGACTATTTAGTATCCCTGTTACAATAGTACCGGACATACATAGACGAAATATTAACTGTTGCTGTAGACATTGACTTGTGCGTGATTGAGACGTTATACCAAAATTATGTTTATTCTTTTATGTACAGTTCTGGCAAGAAATGAATGCTGTTCGTTGGATAAATTGAAAATGTTGTTCGAAATTTGTGGAAATTGACGCAATTTCATAAATTTGTTTATGACTGATGCATTTTTGAGCCCAAATTTGAGTGGAACAATAACGAATCTAAAGTCTAATTGGGAAACTGTATAGAAAGCGTTTAGTTAACCCTTTTTTTCGTAAATTGACACTTTTGTCACAACGTACATTTGTGTACATTGTGTGGCGAGTTGATTTCCAGTTTGTCGTTCGCGCGTGCGTTGTTATTGGTCCACTTAACGAAGTTCTTTATAGAACCGAGCAACAGCCCCTTAATAGCTTAATGGCTATCGTACTAGTGTCGCACCCGAGCGATCTATGTTCAATCTGCGGTTGGAGCAAAGCTTTGCTCGAGATTGTACAAAATACGTTTTGGTGTAAGAAGGAAAGGGGTAATTATTTTTCAAAGTACGTAGTTGCTATAATAAGCTAAAAGGAAGGTTTATTAACATCAGGTTGACAGGTTTGGGCTCATAATTCGTAGAAACAAATAATATAGACCTGTGCAATGTTTTACCTTCAGTATTGTACATTTTTGTAAATTATTCTATCACCATTTTCTATTGCATGTTCATTTCATTATCCATTGACTACTGTATTAAAGGCAAATTGCATTGTGATATGTGTTATCTTTATGACTTGAAAACGCAAACTTCTTGTGTTTTTGATAGATCGATTATGAAAGATTGCTATTTTTATGAAAGCTAATGTATATGTACATTGATGTCTGTTTGTTTATCTTTATTTGTTTAATTAAGTTTACGGGCCAAATCGGTTGAAAAGCTCTTCTATGGACGTTAAGTTAAATGCACGCTGTCCCATTCTCGATATACTAAACCTTAGCCTAAACTATATTGCTTAGACTAAGTCTAAGTTGAGGCTTCTGTAAAGTACCTTGCGCTAAGCGGATCTTTTTGTAATGACATAACATCCGATCCCTAAAGAAGGAACATCAGCGTTGATTGTTATGCAGGTATTTTAGACAGCTATAAAATGTGTTAGAAACCAAACAACGTATAAAAAATTTTATAGCTTACATTATGACTTAACAATATTTCGTCGATCAGTGAATGGTTCAAACGTAAGACTCTTGTGCATGCAACAAATTGGTGTATTTAAGGTTTCTACCTCTCTATCACAACTGACGTCGGTAAGTAATCCGAATGCATACTAGTTACTGCCATATATTCATTCAGTAATAGTTTGGAAATAACATACATATGTCGTGTATCGTGTCAATCGTTTAAAAGTCAATCGCTTGGTAGATACTGCACGAATCTCGCTCGGTTTCTCAAGGAAACAACAACAATGCAGATGCAAGCGCTCTCCAGCGCATCGCGTCACAATTCACGGTGTCACAAACGTGTTCTTGTGTGCTGGAAAAGGTTAACGTTTTGAGTTATGTATATATCTCGCACAATGTTGAACAAACTTTTCTTATTCGGTTTAGAGTCAAGCTCAACAGGGTCTTCTTTCCCCGCCGAAGGTTTCTACCTCTCTATCACAACTGACGTCGGTAAGTAATCCGAATGCATACTAGTTACTGCCATATATTCATTCAGTAATAGTTTGGAAATAACATACATATGTCGTGTATCGTGTCAATCGTTTAAAAGTCAATCGCTTGGTAGATACTGCACGAATCTCGCTCGGTTTCTCAAGGAAACAACAACAATGCAGATGCAAGCGCTCTCCAGCGCATCGCGTCACAATTCACGGTGTCACAAACGTGTTCTTGTGTGCTGGAAAAGGTTAACGTTTTGAGTTATGTATATATCTCGCACAATGTTGAACAAACTTTTCTTATTCGGTTTAGAGTCAAGCTCAACAGGGTCTTCTTTCCCCGCCGACTTCGCGGTGCCCGTTCCCTCCGCTGTGGTTTCGCTAGATAGTAGATAGGGTCAGTAGGAATCTCGTTAATCCATTCATGCGACAAAAAGGTTAACGTTTTCAGTTATGTATATATCTCGCACAATGTTGAACAAACTTTTGAATTGAACCTGGATCTTTCAGATGCAAGGCTCGTACGGTAGCCACTAACCTATATAATGAGCTATTGTCAAGCGATAGGATAAATTTTGATTAGGGAACTTGACAAAGTGATAGAAAGAAACCACACGCCCTACGAAAAACTCGAGTAACACACCCATTCTTAATGCACGCTTTATAAAAGGCATAACTCTATGCGGGAGAATGGTACACTGCGTTTTTATTTCCAATCTAATATAATTGTACTGCGCTTAACAAAATTTTCGTGTTTATGTATATATAAAGATGTTCATGTAAATATGGATCAATAAATATTTGGCTTTGCTTACTGACTTAAAGGGTGTATATACTAAAACAAAATAACCACGCTTATGTATTTGGAAATCAGATTGTAGAACAACTAGGAATATGATAGGGTGTTTTCGGTTTTTCCCCCAGGTCAAAATTGGTCAATTTTAAAGATGCAGAAATAATTTTGGTACCATTCGACTCAGCTCAACGAGCTGCATCAGAAACTATTCGACAAAAATTATCGATTTTTGGGTTCCTTGTCTTCCTCGGTACCCGAAATTTTCAAAAAAATTTCCTCAATAAATACATAATTTTATATACATTCGCAGGCATTGACGAGCTGAGATTGGAATAATGACAAAATTCATTACAATCGGGTCATGGGTTTGATTAGCCTTAGGAGCTAAAGTTTAGGGTTACACAAATCGAAATTACTTAACTTGTGAATAAATTTAGCTCATTTTACCAATAATCGTATTCAAGAAAATTATGCATCTATGGAGAAAAAATTTGGGTACGAAGGGGGAACCCAAAAAATCGCCTTTATACTTGTTAAATATTTTCTGATCCAGCGCGGCTAGTTGAGTCGAATGATACCAAGAATTTTATTGCCGTATCTTTAATTGACCCCAATTTTGGCTGTACAGTGTCGAAAACCCATATGATTTGTGAAAGGAACTTTTGCGTGTAAAAACTAAACTGAGACGTAAATACTGTATTTATATTTTCCTATCGTCAATAATTATGTATTAAGACTAGCCCTAAAGGAACCTAGCTGCGCTACGCATGTATGGCAGGGTTGGTTTTTTCCGGAAAAAAGTCGGACCGGAAAAAAATTTACTGTTAGCTGTTTAGTTGTAAGTCTGTTAGAAAAATAGCAGTAAACACAGTGTTATGCGAAATTGAATCTCCGTTGTTGATTATTAATGCCTTAATTACTGAAAAAGGACTAAAACTGCAATGTTGTCACATAGAAAGGACTTCATAGGCAACTGTAAACTCATATTTGTTCAGACCGGGTTGCAATGGTTCAATGATTCCATCTTCAACTCAAAACTTAACAAACTATTGTAACAATAGTATTGTTCATTGATAATGTCTAAACTTGTCGATTACGGCATTATAACTCAGTATTGTTAGACTTACTCTTAACTGGTGTCAAACTTCCAGCCCTGCAAGTGATGCTGGAAGCGCATTAACACAATAGAGTATGTGGTTTAACTCAACGAGCCAACAGTCGAGTTATTTAGTTTATGAAATGGCGTTCCATGTGTGACATGAGTGGTACTAAACATACATGCCTGCGGGTATCTACCACAGGTAAACAGACCGGTGCATGGAGTAGGATGGTGGTGGATAACCACCAAAGGGGTGTAGTCCCTAGGTTTTTGGTTTTTCTTGGAGGGAAGGCTGACTTAATGGGTAACCACTAACCAACTCCCGTCCCATATGTATCTGTGCGTACCTGGCCCCTGTCTGCTTAGTTTACTGCCTTCATACAGCATAAAAACCTCTCACCCGATGATAAATTGAAAATAAATAGGCGCGGTACTGTGTAGAAGGCAAGCTATGCTTATGTTAAGATTATAAATTTAGTCGATGGCATAGTTATACCATTTCTACCATATAAATCATACGCATGAGATGTAAATGCTGTTTAAAAGGGTGGAAATAATGTTCAAGGCTATATTATTTTGTTGCAAAACGGTTTTCCAACTATTTTCGACTCCAAAGTCCTGAAATAGTTTTTTTCTCCATTTTTTTCCGGGGGGTAGGAAAAAAATGGAAAAAACCATTTTTTCCGGTGTCCAACCCTGATGTATGGTGCCCACACGACCCCGAATCCCATCAACCTAAGGGAACCAGTTAGGTTATCAGGCCGCAGGTGGGTCTATCAGAGTATTCGACACCTACATTTTATTTTTCGGTCCACGTGGTTGTGGTGCGAAAGGTTCCCTGTGGGAGGGACAAACCTTACGCCTGCTCATAGGTAGTAAACCTGAAAGGCCTTTTCCTCATTCCTAGCGCCCTATTCGAGATCATCGGTCCTGGGCGCATTTCCATGAGCGGTGGGGAGATTGATATTTAGGCCATGTCAACTTTAAGGGCCGGATATTATAAAGTACTAGTTTCGTGAAGGGTGGTGATAATACTGAACCCCTAGACGTATATTTGCAATGATCCTCAACACCGGTGAGGCTAGTATTCCATCATTGTTCGTTGTGTAAACGGTCGTTCGTTCGAGTCATTCAACAAGCAGGGTTGACATTCAATTCGGAAGTGCAATTTGTGCGCAATCTTACTATGAAAATGGGATTAGGAAAAGTTTTACTACAAGTACGCGCCTGGAGACCCAATTAATGTTCAAGATTACTCTCTGGACTGCTTGTGTCTCGGTAAAGTTTATTAATGCCGGATTAAGATTAAACTTGTATTGGCAGTGTTTAGAATAAAAATTACGATAACTGAAACGGAGCGGGCGTACCGAGTGGAGCTTGCTCAATTGGCGTACAATTGTCACCAAAAATTACAATAACTGAAACGAAGCGGGCGTAGCGAGTGGAGTTTTCTCAGTTGGCGTACAGCTGTGACAAAAATTATGATAACTGAAACGGAGCGGGCGTAGCGAGGGAGGGAGGCTTCCTCAATTGGCGTACAATTGTGACAAAAAATTATGATAACTGAAACGGAACGGGCGTAGCGAGTGGGGCTATCTCCGTTGGCGTACAATTGTGACAAAAAATATCTTTTTATGGTGTTGGGCCCATAACTATTCACCAGCTTCAGGGATTTTCGCAAAATTTGTATTCTACGAGGGACGGAATGTATATAGTTGTGCACCTAGCTTTGCGTTTGCGCTGCAATGATGATTTCTTATCGAAATCCCACAAAAACCAGACGAATTGAAAAGTTTTTGCGTTTGGCCATGGGGGGTCATCACCAAACATTTGAGATATAACTATTGCCAAAGACATAGGTTCGAAGAATCTTTTCAACCCTAACTTTGCTCAGAGCGGCCATTTCGAGTCATGAGCATAAAAGTTTAAAAATTACGCACACAATTATCAAAATTTTTACAAGGTATGGTTTTTGCACTTCGGGGTGAGCTATGGGACCATATATAGTGTTTATTTAACCCGTTAAACGCGTTGATTGCATCATTTTAATCCAATATTGGGTGTTTTATTAACCCTGCAAGAGGATGCCGTATCTGTGATGGATGCCTGTCGGATTTTTCGATGTCCGGCTGGTCGCTGGCGGGCGGTGAAATTTTGAAATTTTTGCTGTTCGGCAAAAACGGCCTGCCGGCGCGGGTAACGACCGGATGGAAAAACGAACAGCCAGCGATTTTGATGGCAGGTTCCAATAGTGCGGACCCCTCCAAGATTAATTTTGCAAAATTTTTGTGATATTTTTTCAGAATCTAATTTTTTGTTATTGCAGTGTAACACCAAATATTTAATCTATGCGAAGCAGCCCCGAAAACAGCTTACATTTTAGAACGAAGCCTATAGCGACCATAGCTACATGACAGACAGCCTCTAATGCTTACGGAAGAACCGGAAATCAGATGTTGCTCTACACTACCTTATTTACAAACCTGAGTCGAATAATGATAAAATCAGCGTAATCGATTTACGGGTTAATGACTTAGGCGTTGACTATTAAGGCTTGGGCTGAGCCTTAGTAGTGTTGGGCACCGGCCGGGTTTTTCGTTGGCCCGGCGGCCGGTTGTGAAATTATGTCGCGGGTCGCTGGGCTGGCCGGCGAGCCGGTAAAATGGTAGGCCGATATACCGGCCGGCCCGTTTTTCCGGCTGTTGCCCAACAAGTAAGCTAGCTAAAAAATTTCGCCACTTTGTCATAACAGATGTATGCAGGTGATTAGAATGACGCTATATATAGGTTTTTTGAAGTTACTATAAAAGCAATATGTGTTTGTGTGGTAACCATCTTTTATGGCAAGCGCCAGGAGACTACAGCGTAAAAATCAGCATTCATGCCCATTCATTTTCTCAAAATTTGTGATTTATAAATTTCAAGAATTTTCGTCTTTTTGATTATTGGAGGATGAAATAAGGAATATATACTATTGTTTCAAAATCTGATTAAAACGACTGTAGTGTTGCCGTTAATGCGTTGTCGGTGTGTCGTTAATGTATGATTTCAAAGATATAATCGCTAAGCCATAGGTGTCGACAGAGGACTAACCCTAAGGGTCGGACCTCCACACCAAGCCAAAAGTATCATCCTGAAGGCTCCGCACGCTCTCTCATTTAGCAAAAAAAATGATGTAAAAATTGGCAAGGTGGGGTAAAGTTGCCTAACGGAAATTAGGAAAAACTTATCGCAAATTTGGGAAAATTTTAGCAAAACTGTGAAAAATTTTGTGTTCCTAAAAATTTCAAAAGTTTACCCCTCTCAAGCACCTCCTCCGATAACATGTTCCCCCACCAAGCCTATGGACCTTCGACACCTACGCACAGGTGAGCCGCAGTCGCTCCGTTTCACCTCGCCGAGTGAGTGATTAGTTTTGTAAAGTAGTAAAGTATCGGAATTTTCAGAATTCATTTGCGATTTCTTTTTTAAACATTCCTGCAAGTTTGATTGTTCAATTCCCAGAATTTGCGTGTCTGAAAAAATGTAAATGTTAATTTATTATTTTACTTAGTAGCAATTATGTAGTAAGCGAATTCTAGATACACAAAATGTTTAAAATCTTAACACACAGCCGATATCAGAGCACACCTCTAGCGTTGGTTATGCTAAATTAAGAATTTTTTTCATATTGAAATATTAATAAATACAGTAGAGCGTTTAGAATTTTTGATCAAAGTTAGACAGTTATTAACCACAGTGCTTCGTCCGGGTCATTATTCTTTAATGATTCAAGCTTCAGATTCAGAAGTAAAACCGTACTAAACCATGCAATTATGTTGCTATACTATGACACAAAGCAACTTAATCGCTTATGGTTCGCGAGGATAGTTAGATTTCTATTATTTAGGAACCGTCTTGCTACGTGACCTAGCTATTTTTAACAGCGTTTACACAATTTTTGTATGATGTCAGTGTGCCGATTACGCAATTTCTTTGAGGTTGTCCGTCTTGAATCAAGATATTTCTAGAAATATTATTGTATTATTTCATAATGAACACAGCAAAATTTCTAATTGCAGACTTCTTTTAATTTGCAGTGGTAAGTGGCCTGCAATTTGTGATATTTTCCACTCACATGGTACGAAACGGCTGCCTTTTGTCCGAGCACTTTGCGGAATTTTGCACTCTGCCTCGTTTAATTCACCCTGTTTTTCTTACTGCCGGTGACGAACCTGATCATACAAAAATTTGCAACTTGTTTTTTACAAATTCTAGTCCGAAGCTACATATATGGTAATTCATACCAAAATTAGTGATCTGTTAATCTTATATACGTCATCCGCCAGTGTATATATATTTTCTGGAACAAAAACCGCTGAAAACGTAAAACGTGCCGATGGAAGCTTCCTGCGGATTGGTAGGACGACACGGCGGATTTTGCTTAATCTATCATAATATTTGCATGACTTCTAAATGACGCATACCCATGTGTATAATATAAGAAAGCATGCAGATATCTCTATTTTTGAGTGCTTCAATTAGGCATCAAACGTATTTTGCCGATTTATATAAATATATACTGTTTGGCATCGGCTAAAGTCAAACCAAATTGCAAATACGAATATGATCGAAATATATTTGCTTCTAAATGACGCATACCCATGTGTATAATATAAAAAAGCGTGTAGGTATCTCTATTTTTGAGTGCTTCAATTAGGGATCAAACGTATTTTGCCGATTTATATACAGATATATACTGTTTGGCATCGGCTAAAGTCAAACCAAATTGCAAATACGAATATGATCGAAACATATTTGCTTCTAAATGACGCATACCCATGTGTATAATATAAGAAAGCGTGCAGGTATCTCTATTTTTGAGTGTTTCAATTAGGGATCAAACGTATTTTGCCGATTTATATATAGATATATACTGTTTGGCATCGGCTAAAGTCAAACCCAAGTGCAAATACGAATATGATCGAAACACATTTGCTTCTAAATGACGCATACCCATGTGTATAATGTTAGAAAGCGTGTAGTTATCTCTATTTTTGAGTGCTTCAATTAGGGATCAAACGTATTTTGCCGATTTATATATAGATATATACTGTTTGGCGTCGGTCTAAAGTCAAACCCAATTGCAAATACGAATATGATCGAAACAGATTTGCTTCTAAATGACGCATACCCATGTGTATAATATAAGAAAGCGTGCAGGTATCTCTATTTTTGAGTGTTTCAATTAGTGATCAAACGTATTTTGCCGATTTATATATAGATATATACTGTTTGGCATCGGCTAAAGTCAAACCAAATTGCAAATACGAATATGATCGAAATATATTTGCTTCTAAATGACGCATACCCATGTGTATAATATAAGAAAGCGTGTAGGTATCTCTATTTTTGAGTGCTTCAATTAGGGATCAAACGTATTTTGCCGATTTATATACAGATATATACTGTTTGGCATCGGCTAAAGTCAAACCAAATTGCAAATACGAATATGATCGAAACATATTTGCTTCTAAATGACGCATACCCATGTGTATAATATAAGAAAGCGTGCAGGTATCTCTATTTTTGAGTGTTTCAATTAGGGATCAAACGTATTTTGCCGATTTATATATAGATATATACTGTTTGGCGTCGGTCTAAAGTCAAACCCAATTGCAAATACGAATATGATCGAAACACATTTGCTTCTAAAAGCCGCATACCCATGTGTATAATATAAGAAAGCGTGCAGGTATCTCTATTTTTGAGTGCTTCAATTAGGGATCAAACGTATTTTGCCGATTTATATATAGATATATGTACTATTTGGCATCGGCAAAAGTCGAACCCAATTGCTAACACGAATATGATCGAAACATATTGGCTTCTAAATGACGCATACCCATGTGTATAATATAAGAAAGCGCGCAGGTATCTCTATTTTTAAGTGCTTCAATTAGGGATCAAACGTATTCTGCCGATTTATATATAGATATATACTATTTGGCATCGGCAAAAGTCAAGCCCAATTGTAAATACGAATATGATCGAAACATATTTGCTTCTAAATGCGCATACCCATGTGTATAATATAAGAAAGCGTGCAGGTATCTCTATTTTTGAGTGCTTCAATTAGGGATCAAACGTATTTTGCCGATTTATATATAGATAAATACTGTTTGGCATCGGCTAAAGTCAAACCCAATTGCAAATACGAATATGATCGAAACATATTTGCTTCTAAATGACGCATACCCATGTGTATAATATAAGAAAGCGTGCAGGTATCTCTATTTTTGAGTGCTTCAGTTAGGGATCAAACGTATTTTGCCGATTTATATATAGATATATACTGTTTGGCATCGGCTAAAGTCAAACCCAATTGCACATACGAATATGATCGAAACATATTTGCTTCTAAATGACGCATACCCATGTGTATAATATAAGAAAGCGTGTAGGTATCTCTATTTTTGAGTGCTTCAATCAGGGATCAAACGTATTTTGCGGATTTATATATAGATATATACTATTTGGCATCGGCAAAAGTCAAACCCAATTGCAAATGCGAAAATGATCGAAACATATTTGCTTCTAAATGACGCATACACATGTGTATAATATAAGAATTCGTGCAGGTATCTCTATTTTTAAGTGCTTCAATTAGGGATCAAACGTATTTTGCCGATTTATATATAGATATATACTGTTTGTCATCGGCTAAAGTCAAACCCAATTGCAAGTACGAATATTATCGAAACATATTTGCTTCTAAATGACGCATACCCATGTGTATAATATAAGAAAGCGTGCAGGTATCTCTATTTTTGAGTGTTTCAATTAGGGATCAAACGTATTTTGCCGATTTATATATAGATATATACTGTTTGGCGTCGGTCTAAAGTCAAACCCAATTGCAAATACGAATATGATCGAAACACATTTGCTTCTAAAAGACGCATACCCATGTGTATAATATAAGAAAGCGTGCAGGTATCTCTATTTTTGAGTGCTTCAATTAGGGATCAAACGTATTTTGCCGATTTATATATAGATATATGTACTATTTGGCATCGGCAAAAGTCGAACCCAATTGCTAATACGAATATGATCGAAACATATTGGCTTCTAAATGACGCATACCCATGTGTATAATATAAGAAAGCGCGCAGGTATCTCTATTTTTAAGTGCTTCAATTAGGGATCAAACGTATTCTGCCGATTTATATATAGATATATACTATTTGGCATCGGAAAAAGTCAAGCCCAATTGTAAATACGAATATGATCGAAACATATTTGCTTCTAAATGCGCATACCCATGTGTATAATATAAGAAAGCGTGCAGGTATCTCTATTTTTGAGTGCTTCAATTAGGGATCAAACGTATTTTGCCGATTTATATATAGATAAATACTGTTTGGCATCGGCTAAAGTCAAACCCAATTGCAAATACGAATATGATCGAAACATATTTGCTTCTAAATGACGCATACCCATGTGTATAATGTTAGAAAGCGTGCAGTATCTCTATTTTTGAGTGCTTCAATTAGGGATCAAACGTATTTTGCCGATTTATATATAGATATATACTGTTTGGCATCGGGTAAAGTCAAACCTAATTGCAATACGAATATGATCGAAACATATTTGCTTCTAAATGACGCATACCCATGTGTATAATATAAGAAAGCGTGCAGGTATCTCTATTTTTGAGTGCTTCAGTTAGGGATCAAACGTATTTTGCCGATTTATATATAGATATATACTGTTTGGCATCGGCTAAAGTCAAACCCAATTGCACATACGAATATGATCGAAACATATTTGCTTCTAAATGACGCATACACATGTGTATAATATAAGAAAGCGTGTAGGTATCTCTATTTTTGAGTGCTTCAATCAGGGATCAAACGTATTTTGCGGATTTATATATAGATATATACTATTTGGCATCGGCAAAAGTCAAACCCAATTGCAAATGCGAAAATGATCGAAACATATTTGCTTCTAAATGACGCATACACATGTGTATAATATAAGAATTCGTGCAGGTATCTCTATTTTTAAGTGCTTCAATTAGGGATCAAACGTATTTTGCCGATTTATATATAGATATATACTGTTTGTCATCGGCTAAAGTCAAACCCAATTGCAAGTACGAATATTATCGAAACATATTTGCTTCTAAATGACGCATACCCATGTGCATAATATAAGAAAGCGTGCAAGTATCTCTATTTTTGAGTGCTTCAATTAGGGATCAAACGTATTCTGCCGAAATATATATAGATATATAATGTTTGGTATCGGCTAAAGTCAACCCCAATTGCAAATACGAATATGATCGAAACATATTTGCTTCTAAATGCGCATACCCATGTGTATAATATAAGAAAGCGTGCAGGTATCTCTATTTTTGAGTGCTTCAATTAGGGATCAAACGTATTTTGCCGATTTATATATAGATAAATACTGTTTGGCATTGGCTAAAGTCAAACCCAATTGCAAATACGAATATGATCGAAACATATTTGCTTCTAAATGACGCATACCCATGTGTATAATGTTAGAAAGCGTGCAGTATCTCTATTTTTGAGTGCTTCAATTAGGGATCAAACGTATTTTGCCGATTTATATATAGATATATACTGTTTGGCATCGGGTAAAGTCAAACCTAATTGCAATACGAATATGATCGAAACATATTTGCTTCTAAATGACGCATACCCATGTGTATAATATAAGAAAGCGTGCAGGTATCTCTATTTTTGAGTGCTTCAGTTAGGGATCAAACGTATTTTGCCGATTTATATATAGATATATACTGTTTGGCATCGGCTAAAGTCAAACCCAATTGCACATACGAATATGATCGAAACATATTTGCTTCTAAATGACGCATACACATGTGTATAATATAAGAAAGCGTGCAGGTATCTCTATTTTTGAGTGCTTCAATTAGGGATCAAACGTATTCTGCCGATTTATACATAGATATATACTGTTTGGTATCGGCTAAAGTCAAACCCAATTGCAAATACGAATATGATCGAAACATATTTGCTTCTAAATGCGCATACCCATGTGTATAATATAAGAAAGCGTGCAGGTATCTCTATTTTTGGTGCTTCAATTAGGGATCAAACGTATTTTGCCGATTTATATATAGATATATACTGTTTGGCATCGGCTAAAGTCAAACCCAAGTGCAAATACGAATATGATCCAAACATATTTTCTTCTAAATGACGCATACCCATGTGTATAATGTTAGAAAGCGTGTAGTTATCTCTATTTTTGAGTGCTTCAATTAGGGATCAAACGTATTTTGCCGATTTATATATAGATATATACTGTTTGGCATCGGGTAAAGTCAAACCTAATTGCAATACGAATATGATCGAAACATATTTGCTTCTAAATGACGCATACCCATGTGTATAATATAAGAAAGCGTGCAGGTATCTCTATTTTTGAGTGCTTCAATTAGGGATCAAACGTATTTTCCGATTTATATATAGATATATACTGTTTGGCATCGGCTAAAGTCAAACCCAATTGCAAATACGAATATGATCGAAACATATTTGCTTCTAAATGACGCATACCCATGTGTATAATATAAGAAAGTGTGCAAGTATATCTATTTTTGAGTGCTTCAATTAGGGATCAAACGTATTTTGCCGATTTATATATAGATATATACTGTTTGGCATCTGCTAAAGTCAAACCCAATTGCACATACGAATATGATCGAAACATATTTGCTTCTAAATGACGCATACACATGTGTATAATATAAGAAAGCGTGCAGGTATCTCTATTTTTGAGTGCTTCAATTAGGGATCAAACGTATTCTGCCGATTTATATATAGATATATACTGTTTGGTATCGGCTAAAGTCAAACCCAATTGCAAATACGAATATGATCGAAACATATTTGCTTCTAAATGCGCATACCCATGTGTATAATATAAGAAAGCGTGCTGGTATCTCTATTTTTGGTGCTTCAATTAGGGATCAAACGTATTTTGCCGATTTATATATAGATATACACTGTTTGGCATCTGCTAAAGTCAAACCCAATTGCACATACGAATATGATCGAAACATATTTGCTTCTAAATGACGCATACACATGTGTATAATATAAGAAAGCGTGCAGGTATCTCTATTTTTGAGTGCTTCAATTAGGGATCAAACGTATTCTGCCGATTTATATATAGATATATACTGTTTGGTATCGGCTAAAGTCAAACCCAAGTGCAAATACGAATATGATCGAAACACATTTGCTTCTAAATGACGCATACCCATGTGTATAATGTTAGAAAGCGTGTAGTTATCTCTATTTTTGAGTGCTTCAATTAGGGATCAAACGTATTTTGCCGATTTATATATAGATATATACTGTTTGGCATCGGGTAAAGTCAAACCTAATTGCAATACGAATATGATCGAAACATATTTGCTTCTAAATGACGCATACCCATGTGTATAATATAAGAAAGCGTGCAGGTATCTCTATTTTTGAGTGCTTCAATTAGGGATCAAACGTATTTTCCGATTTATATATAGATATATACTGTTTGACATCGGCTAAAATCAAACCCAATTGCAAATACGAATATGATCGAAACATATTTGCTTCTAAATGACGCATACCCATGTGTATAATATAAGAAAGCGTGCAGGTGTCTCTATTTTTGAGTTCCTTCAATTAGAGATCAAACGTATTTTGCCGATTTATGTATAGATATATACTGTTTGGCATCGGCTAAAGTCAAACCCAATTGCAAATACGAAAATGATGTAAACATGTTTGCTTCTAAATGACGCATACCCATGTGTATAAATAAGAAAGTGTGCAAGTATCTCTATTTTTGAGTGCTTCAATTAGGGATCAAACGTATTTTGCCGATTTATATATAGATATATACTGTTTGGCATCGGCTAAAGTCAAACCAAATAGCAAATACGAATATGATCGAAACTCATTTTTTGCATATTCAACTTTTTCTTGGACTAATGCGAACTCTACATGCAGTGTTTTTATGATTTTTATGGTCGGAAATTTTATGACAGTCCTATTAGCAATAAAATATACCGGAATTTTAGCTGGAGACTCGAACTGTTACTAATACCATTTAATTTTGTAGACAAAGAACCAATACACAGCCAATATATAACATTTTAATTGTAAGTATGCTGCCATTTGTGTCATTCCGTTGGTATTAAATTGTGCAACGAAATGATATAAAACGTACCAGTGTTTCTATTGTTTTAGACATCGTGCCAACCAAATCTTCTAGCTGTTTTATTCTTTTTCCGTTACGAAATTGGTTGCTCAGGGATAATGTTCCTACGGATTCTCACTGAGTCTCCACTGCAGCCTATAAAATAAATTTATAATGTAATAATGATACAGGTGCTCCGTATGGTACTTTCAATTTTTTCACGAATTGGGGTAAAGAAAACCAAAACTCTTGTCTCTACGCGTAGTATTGTACTATGGCTCGACAACAACATGCCTAATCTCCAAACAGCATAAATTATCCCTCCATTGAGGCAATGTCTGGTGTCGGTCTCTTGATAATATTTCGGCGGAATTATTTACTATTTCAGAATTGGCTATTTGTAAAGCCGACAGGTTCCATTTTAAACTAATATATTTATATAAATTTGCGTATTTCTGGTTAAATTGCTAAAGTAAAAAGTATATATGTCAATAAATGAGTTTCGATCATATTCGTATTTGCTATTTAGGTTTGACTTTAGCCGATGCCAAACAGTATATATCTATATATAAATCGGCAAAATACGTTTGATCCCTAATTGAAGCACTCAAAAATAGAGATACTTGCACACTTTCTTATTTTATACACATGGGTATGCGTCATTTAGAAGCAAACATGTTTACATCATTTTTTCGTATTTGCAAATTGGGTTTGACTTTAGCCGATGCCAAACAGTATATATCTATACATAAATCGGCAAAATACGTTTGATCTCTAATTGAAGGAACTCAAAAATAGAGACACCTGCACGCTTTCTTATATTATACACATGGGTATGCGTCATTTTTGGAGGAAGCAAATATGTTTCGATCATATTCGTATTCCCACTTCGTTTTAATTTTAGCCGATGTCAAACAGTATATATCTATATATAAATAAATCGGAAAAATACGTTTGATCCCTAATTGAAGCACTCAAAAATAGAGATACCTGCACGCTTTCTTATATTATACACATGGGTATGCGTCATTTAGAAGCAAATATGTTTCGATCATATTCGCAATTATCCCATTGGGTTTGACTTTACCCAATGCCCAAACATATATATCTATATATAAATCGGCAAAATACGTTTGATCCCTAATTGAAGCACTCAAAAATAGAGATAACTATCTACACGCTTTCTAACATTATACACATGGGTATGCGTCATTTAGAAGCAAATGTGTTTCGATCATATTCGTATTTGCACTTCGGCTTTGACTTTAGCCGATACCAAACAGTATATATCTATATATAAATCGGCAGAATACGTTTGATCCCTAATTGAAGCACTCAAAAATAGAGATACCTGCACGCTTTCTTATATTATACACATGTGTATGCGTCATTTAGAAGCAAATATGTTTCGATCATATTCGTATGTGCAATTGGGTTTGACTTTCACAGATGCCAAACAGTGTATATCTATATATATAAATCGGCAAAACTGATCCCTAATTGAAGCACCAAAAATAGAGATACCAGCACGCTTTCTTATATTATACACATGGGTATGCGCATTTAGAAGCAAATATGTTTCGATCATATTCGTATTTGCAATTGGGTTTGACTTTAGCCGATCTTTCCCTTCTCAGTGTTACTTGGGCTCAGCTTTTTATCATGTAATTTTTTTCAGCAGCAGGTGTTTTACAGGATTGAATAAAAGTTTAAAAGATAAACATCCCGAGAAAAGATTTCTCAGGTTTTATTTATTAAGTGTGCTGCTTTCTGCAGGTGACTGGTCCATCCGTAATACTATACAACAGTGCTAAAAGCATTAACTTAGTTGTTTTAAGCTTGTAATAATTGACATATGTTAACTCATGTAGACCGCGGATGGCAGGTCAAAATACCAAATTTTATTTGTTAAACGTGATGTTCCAAAAAAGGTATGATGGGTTTATTCTTTCTTGTTTCTTGTTTCATTAATGTAATGAGTTTTTATTACTTTGTATGCTTCCATACACCAAGTGGTAAAGGTAGCCTTGATGGGCATAAAATGAAATGTAGACCTTACCGTTCTCGATGTACTAAGCCTGAGCCTTAGCTTCAGCTTAAGCTTGCGCCTTACACAAAACCTAAGGTTAAGTCGGAAAGAGAGGATTGGGAAGAGGGTTTCTGCTGCCCGAACAATCTTCACTGCGTTGCTCCTTTTTATAACGTTATAACATATTGCAGCTGGAGGTAACTCGGGCCTCCAACGACAAATACGATTTAAAAAATACTAACGTTAATTTGAAAGCTATGATTGATATATTTCGGATGTTTTCGCGTTTTTGTCATTGGTGGAAGACATGGAGGGTATTGTGTATTTGAAGTGTGTTCAGTGAAGTTGTCAGTAGTTTGATCTTAGTGTTTGGATTAGTGTTGGGCAACGGCCATGTAAGCAATCGTCCACCTGTCGGCCGGTCGTTAACAATTTTCAGCCGTTAACGAGTACGAAAGCCCTTGGCCAGCAGTTATTTGCTGTCGCTCGATCGATCGTGGTCTATACGTTTACTGCGGTATGGCTAGTAAATTAAGCCACATTACTGTGACTTTTAAATGTATCTTTCAATGTTTGAGACATGTAATCGCTTATAACCATCATGCATGGTTTTGTACCGTCTAGTGCCATCATTCCGTATTTAAGCATATAACATATATGTTTATTATTCTAATACGCGTCAATGTTTAATAAAACAGTTCTCATAGCAGGCCTCATAGATCACTAGTTATAATACAGTCCTGCCATAGCTTGCATAGACGTAGGTCTGTGCACCTCAGCCGCTGCATTTTACGCCGACAAATCCTTCATGCGCAAATCGGCGAACTTTTTGAACAAATCGTGAAGAAGCGTTTACGAATTTTAAATTCGTATCATAATACCGGAACCTTCTTAGCAACTAGCCGTCCGGTTTCCGTACCCTAACCGTCGAGTCGTCGGCCGGCCGTTGAGTCTTTCGTCGGTGGTCGAGCTGTCGGCAATAGCCGGCTGAAAACTTTATTGGCCCGCCGACTGCCGGTCGTTTGACTTCAACGCAGCCTTCTGTCCAACACTGCTTTGGATCGCATTGTAGGTTTATCGTAGTGTTTCTGAGACCTTGACGAGGATGGCAGATACTTAATCTTGTTGGAACTAATAACGTTTAATCCATCTATGAATCGCGCTTTATGTATGAGTATTTTGAAAACGTGGTTATGTATCGTGAATATAGACGTGCACACTTATGATATGATTCAATATTCGCTCATACGGTGTTTGTTGACGCAAAATGGTCATTAGCAAATGTATGAAGTAAATCCACATCCAGCCATATTCAGCATCAAATTTTATGAGCGACGCTAATGTAACCATGTGTTGCCGTGGGGAAAAAATTCCCTCGTGTGAAGCTTACTGTTTTATGTCATGCCTAAAACCGCTACATGTCGTGAACTGCGGTGGGAACCAATCCGGTGGGAAAGTGTAGGCATTGCGTGATCTGTTTATCACACGTGTAATATGTGTGAGTTGTGTGTTTTGTTTACTACATACCTATATTTTGTTGTGTTTACAACTGTATAATTCAAGAGTGGTTTTTATATGTGTGAAGTTGTTTGTCTTCTTTATTACGTGTGAACCCCGGGCGTAAATGATTGTAAAATGTTTCTGTTTACAAGTTGTTTGTTTTGTGCATTATATAGGTCGTATGTAATATGTGTAATGGCCAGAAAATCGCAATAGTTTTGAGATCACAATTTTCCCATCACATTAAAATAAAACTTTTAAGAACTATAGAAATCGTGTAAAACTAGGCAAGTGGGATGGTTTGGGCATATGCGGATTTTGATACCAAACGCCATAGACCATCCATACGAAATTTGGGTACAATTGACCCACCCGTTAAGGAGTTACACACCTCATTCCCTCGGTCAATTCTGAAGTAATGTTAAGAATTTCTTGGGTTATTGAAAAAAATAACTTTAAGAAGGTGTAAAACAACTTAAAATTTTACAATTTGTATGCCAGGGCTATAGTTTGCCCCTTTATCGAATTTGAGTGTAGCCCCTGGGTGCCTTAACCATAACACGTACATTAGCGGATATGTAAGTGTGTTTGTGTTGAATTTTCTGTAAAATCTTAAAATTTGTTATGAGTTAGGGATTCCGAGAATTTCATAAAAAGGGTTTCTCTAACGCAAAAATTAAAGTTTATGTTAGAGGTCGAATTTCACAATTCTAAGAATTTGCAACCCGATTGGCAGCAATAATATTAAAATCTAAGGGGCTAGAGAGATTTCAGAACTAGGATTCTTTTGAGTTCCAAGAAATCGGGTTTATAAAGTTTATTTAAGCGTTTGCGCAGTTCGATAAGGGCCTCAGTGGGCCTCAGAAGCTGCGGGATCAAGGTGAATACGGTTCAGCCGTTTATGGGTTTTTATAAGGATTGGTTATCTTTCGTTGTATTACATTGAAGAAATAAAAACTGTCAACTTGTTAATAAATGTTGACACATTAATGCCTTAGGATTAAGCTTATAAAATAAAACATTCCCGGGTGCTCGCATTGTTGTAGTTCGTGTGTAATCTACGGTGGCACGTACGCTACAAAACATATAAATTTGAAAATTCTGGTTACACGCTAATTTGATTCTACTTTAGGAAACCACAATTTGCGCTCATTAAACTTAGTGGGTTCACTTGTAAAATATGATTTCAAATTTTAATCAAAGTATGAAAACATTTTGATGAATTTGAACGTGCAAGCACTATTACAACTTTCAAGGCTATACTGCAATAGCTATTCATCAAAGATACGTTTCCCGAAATATTTTGATCTGGAATTTTGAAGCATATCAATTCGGTATATTTTTGTATTACTGATAAAACTCAAATTTTGGTCAAATTTCATTCAAAAATTAGTCTAACTTTGCGCTCAAATTTTGGTCTCCAACTTTGAGCAAAAAGTTTGAACGTATGAATGCATCTTTAGGAGGATTGCGAATGTAAGCTTTTGTTTCACACACGCTGTTGTGTCGGAGCCAAATTTGCCTTCCAGATACTGTCTGTCAGACTCTCACCCAGACGCGAGTAGCAAGGCTTCGGTACCAAGTATCCTCGAAGCAATGTTAACTGTGCAACGGCTAGTATTCAAAAATCTGCATTAAAAGCCTCGATTTTAGAACCATGAGACTTCACGCTTTGTCTGATCTATTAATATTGTTCAAATCGTGCATATAATGCGAGATTTACCTTATAATGTCCCCACCAGTTGGAACTTATGTACCCCACCCTGTGGCAGGCACACCCTTCACAACAGGGTGTCTTAGACACCCTATACTTTTTGAATAAAAGTTCATAGGGTAGTTAGCTAGCTGTTAGCGTTATTTTAGAGGGTGTCAAGCACACCATATTAGTTTTACGTTTTTTACGGTATCGGCCATACTGTCGGGTCAATTCTCATATAGCCTACGAGGCACCTGCCTAGGACTGCACTGGATAGATTCAAGTGCCACTTCCGAATTTATCTTGCATTCTACATTTTAGAGTCAGAATAAAATGTTTTCAACGATAAAAATTTTTATTCAGTAGTTTACAATATGGAAGTCACCATAATAACACTATATGGTGTCTGCCACACTGTCACTGCAGAACAATAGGATTCCCGTGGCACTCTACTGCCAAAATGCAGTAGCTGAGGGTGTTCCTGACACCCTCATATTTTGTATATGGTATGGCTGTCACTGTCACTGTCTTTACGGTATAGCCTACACTACAGGGGGACAAAAGTTCCAACTGGTGGGGACATTATAACGTGAAAGCCGCATAACATGGACAAACACCTTTCGACATGTAGTGTTTCGACGCTTTAGCAGCAGTAGTTTGGTCCGTACCACTAGAATAAAAGGCAAGAATTAATACTATTGCGCTATATTTACGAAAAAAACAATAAAATATCCATACGGTCTTCGGGAATATGAAGACGTATTCGCCAGATACCATGGACTCCAGGCTTTGTTTGTCTTACGAATTGTCCTTCATTATCTTTCGGTGGCTTAACCATGAAGCATGGTCCCATTGGTGAGATTGTTTGCTTAAAATACGTTCCATTGTCGTGTGTTAGTGTGCACGATTTCATTTGGCCCTGATGAAAACATTCTCTTATGTAAACGTTTGGTTTGTGAGAAAAATATATTAGAGCATCTTCGATTGTACTGAAGTTGAAACGTTTTTTCATCTCCTCAAGTAGTTTCAATTCAGCTTGTATATCTCGGCCAGGATATTTGGAAAGATCAACAATACGTAGTTCGTACGCTTCCATTAAAAAGAACATCATATTTGGTAGTGGATAATTATGGATTGCAAGTTTTGCCGTGCTCACTTCATTCATTAAACAAACCATCACGAATGGATATTGCATTGTGTTTGATGTTGGCGCTTTTGATTCAGTACGAAGAACTTCTTGACTGTAGTCGTTATAAACATTTCGAAACTGCGTTAACAATCCACCAGCGTTGACAAGCAACAAGGCTATCCATAAAATAGCGCCAAACCATGAGCGATCTGTTTTAAGCGTATGTCGACATATTTCTTTACATTCTGTGTTTAGCTCATGAAATATGTCGCACAGGGTTTTAGGATATAAACATTTAGCTTTCTCAGCCATGTAGCGGCATGAACGAATGCTATTATCCAGGATTTATTTCATTTAATTTTGAGAAACACGAACTATATATTTGTATATTTTGTATAAAATCAATAACACTGCAAAACATATTTATACATAGCGAGTGTTGTGCGTCTTTCGCAGACAAGGCTGTACACGCATTAATGACTCTGCATAATTTACCACACTAGTGCTTATAACGGGTGCGGGGCAGTGAGAATAAATTTTCGAAATCTTGGGACTCCAAGTTTTTCATAATTTGTGCCAATTTCCCCAAAATTTGGTCAATTTTCCTCGATTTTTGCATATTTTTCCCAGAATTTTTGTCAACTTCGTACGTTAGGATTGGGGGACTAGGAATAAATTTTCGAAATTTATTTGGACTCAAAATTTGTCATAAACTTAACCAATTTCAACTGATTTTGACGATTTTCCTTGATTTTTGCCTATCTTCCTACGATTTTTGTCCAACGTGTTTTTGCTTGAACCCGGAAGAGGGATTGGAACCTCTGTGGCATTGGGCTGCCTCCGGGAGGATTGGTGTCGCCCGGGGGTGGGATGTTGGCTCCGAGTCACAGGGCAGTATTAACCAACCCCTATGAGCATGTATATACTGCTTGAAGCTGTTGTGTGATTAAGATCAAATCTATTTGCATATAAGGTAAATTAGCGGCTAGGAACTATTTGAGAGTAATTACAACCAATTGTTTTACGGCTACGATTATTAACTCCACACATTATACTTATGCCACCATAAGTAAAGTTTAAAAAATCTTCTTGAAATTAACCGTTTTGTCTATTATAGTGACTTTACTAAAATAAGACAAAATTTTAATTTTTACTGCTATTATTTTCTGTTTAAAGAAACTTAGTGCAGAATTATCAGACGCATAAATCGACTTTTATAATCATTTCTAATTTTTAAGGGTTTATATTTACGTAAAATTATCAAAAGCCGGAGCATGATAGTATAACATAGATTATTCACAATAACAGCAGTCATATCAACAGTTTAACAATTTTAAAGGCAGAGTTTGAGTTACATTTCTGTTCATTGCAATTATGGAAGTTCATGGCTGTTTGTGTAAGTTACTTCTCAGCATAAGCAAATTATGCCAGTTACTACTCAGCTAAGCATAGCTAAGCGTGAGCATATATGCACTGAATTAGCAAAACAATTTTTGTCACCAATATCAACGTTGGTATGTAAAAAACTTCCGAAAACAATGAATATGTGCATTAACCCTCTCATGCCCGTAAGGTCCAAATGGACCCAACGCACATTGCGACTCGTTGTGTTTACTGAGTTTGTCGTATATCGTACGTTTGAACGCGGGTTGTTATTCGCTCGCATTGTGAGGTTCCTTAAGGAACGGAGCAACAGCTCTCAGATAGCTCAGTGGTTTGAGTACACAAGTTTCAACCGTACGTTTCGGGTTCGATCCCTGACGCAGGCTTGAGTTTGTCAAACATTGTACGATACTCAAATTAATTCGGGCATGAAAGGGTTAAACTAAACGATCGAGATCGTAGATACCATTAGAATGTTACAGCTTGACTACATATTAGCTGTTATCTCGTAATGTATATATAGCATTCGATAGAGTAATTCCAGATTTGGTCCAATAGGTGTAAATTGAATATGCTGAGCTACTGCATCTAATAAAAATAAATCATATTTTACATTCTTTGTAAGACAAATTTACCAGCTATCACCATCGTCTATGCCACAAATCAAACATCTTGAAACTCCATTGTGTGTAAGTTAATATTAATTGGTGCAGAAAATAAGTTTTACCAACTTAGAACATATTAACATTTGAATTAGCCAACAACAAAGAGCAATAAATGTACTCGCATTATTGCTTTCAATCTTGGTCTATTTGGAGCTTTATAACGAATTGCTAAAAACCTAGATACATTATAGATAAATATGTATGAGCATAAAATACTACTGACTCCGAGGTATTGTATTTACCATTACTGAAATATATGCAAATGTCGATATATGTACACGTTCATATAGATACTATTGTCTACATTTCCAAGGGAAGCAGATTGTTCAACGCCCCAGGATGTATTTAAAGAATTATTAAGAGGAAAACCAGAATTCACTGTTGCCTGGTTAAGATTAACCCGAACCTGGGTGGTACGCCATAAAGCAGAGCGTAATTTCGTGCTTAACTTCAAAAACAGCAATTATAAATTACTTTTTGAAAACCCGGATTCCCTCAATTCAATATAAACACAAAATTTACTTAATACGAAAATCATTTATACTAAATTAGTCAATTGACCAAATTTTGTCGAGTACGAAAAAGCGTCTTAAGGTTTTTCAAGCCAAGCCGAATTTTTTTTGTTTAACCAAAAACAACCGAGCCGAGTGTTTTAATTCAATTGGCCGTACGAATCGAGCATATTCGATGACCATTCAAATCTATCGTAGCCGTGCCGAGCCCAAAAATTAAAACTCTGGTTGTCGCATCTAATGAACAGACAGGCAGACGCACTTTTAGCCGTCTGCCCAAAATATACTTATAATGCTTGGTCAAAATGTCAAGTGCTGAAAGTGTTGCATGCTAGATATTTATGAACACTGAATTCAACTTGAGTAATATTACATAAGCGCTGATCCGTTATGATAAGTTGTTTGTCTCCGGTGTTATATTAGCTAAGATAAATTGCTCAATGATGGGTAAAAATGATAAAAATATTTCTCGGTGACACTTAGAACTGCGAAATTTTATAGCAAAAGCTTTAAAACATGTACTATCATTTAAGAAAATCTACGAATCTGGCCAAGTATGGCCATGCGGGTGCCTGTGATTCACACCCCGTAACTTGCGATAGAGGCGTCACACCACTTTTTTGTGAGGACACTTTCTGGTTCGTCGTCCCTCCTCCACAAATATTAATTTTTCAAATTTTGGCATGTTATAGTGTTTTTTGTAACTTCAAATTTGTGTTAATTAGATTATCAATCATGCTGAAGCCGATGGCTTTGGTATATAGAAGTCAACTTCACTTACTTTTTTTCGTGGGTATCTAAAGTTCTCAAGTTGACGAACCTCATTTCCAGAGGGTAGTATATCTACTGTTGTTTGTTTATGTATTGGGTGTAGAGAATCAAGTTTTTCCTGAATTCGATAGTCTGGTTTATCTATAGAATCAGGCATGAATGTTTCATGCCTTTTAGTGGCGCTCAATGAAATGGGGGACGATGAGTGTGAATTCCACAATATAGTCTGCCTTCAGTTGTTCGGTAATGTGTAGCGTGCAGGAAATCAAGAGTGGTCAAAATATATTTTTTCGAGACGCTGAATACAGTGCTTTGGTATATCGAGAACAGCACAAATATTTCACGCTTCTTTGTGACATCCAATGGTTATTGACGATTAGCCCGATTTTCAAAATATAGCCTGTTTCAGTTGCATGGTTATGTGTTGTACGCGGTAAATCAAGAAAAACCTGTATATGTGTTTTTCGGTACCCTGAATAGAATGGTTTGGTATCTTGAGAACAGAGCTAATGTTCCATACTTTTAGCTGTTTCCAATGGGATTAGGGTGGACTAAGCGAATTTCCAAAGTATAGTCTGTCCACAGTTGTGTGGTAGTGCTTTCAGAATGTTGAGAGCGGTTTGTGTAAGTTTTTCGGCACGTTGAATACGATGGGTGGTCAAGTAGAACCCAATATGAGTGTACCTACTTCTCCATGTGATTTCAATAGGCTCAATGTCGGTTTTGCGACTACACCTAAGTCATTATAGGGTTTGTGACACGCAGAATAGGCGAGCATTCCTATAGCTGATATCATACAAGCAATATAGGATTTCAAGGGTTCTAGAGGTTATGTTATGTCCAGATTTCATTCTGTGCTATGCGATGTACTCGTGATTAGCTAGTCATTTTACCTTTAAACTTCAGTTGCGTAGTTTTCGAGAGCTATTATCCAAAGCTCAGTGGGTCGTTTTTGTCTGTATATTTCAAACGACATGCACATGCCGGCATTTGTTACAAATTAAGTGCAGTCAGAATACCAGATTTCAAGATGTAATTCAAAGAAGTATTCCAGAAATAATTCTTTATTATCAGTCACAAGTTTTCCAAAGCTTTTGTTGACTTGGACTATACTTTACCTTCAGATTGTAAAATCTATATATCTCGTCAATAACGTTAATAAAAGAAACAAATTTACCTTCATTACTCAATGTAGGTGTAGGAGCTGATTACAGTGGTTTCATTAATTGCTTTAGATCATCCATATTGGATTTCACTATAATTCAGCAAATTCGGCATATCAAGCATGCATATCCTGAGTTCGGTCATAAAATATGAATATTTTGAGAATAATTTTAAGTACAAAACAAATTACTTTCACGTCTAATAGCATTGAATGCATTCGGTTACCAATTCTACTGGCGGGCACAGGACTGGCACAATTTGTCATGCTGCAAAAAGAAAACGAAATAGTAGTAGACCATCACTGATGACGCTGGAACGAAAAATCAAGAGAACTCACTGTAGTTATAATAAAGCACCATCGCAGTTAAAAAGAGTGTGCAATGAAACGTATATACTGATTTTCATTCAGCTTTAGATCGTTTTAAATATCAAGTTGACAGAGTTTGTGGTAGCATCAATAATTATTTCTTAAATACACAATTTCTCTATATGAGAGTTAAAGTCTATGTTTAAAGCTTTAACTCTACCAAAGTGCAGCATCGGAATCTGCAATAACATACTAGTGTAGCTTCAGCCTGAAACATGAATTCTCTTAAAGGCTGAAGTACGTCCGACAGTATAAAAGTTATGCCAGAATTGGGCTACAAGACATGTTTCTGTTGTCGATTAGGGCCTAAATGTGATTCTCGACAATGGAACCGGGACGACTTCCCAGTGTACGGTTAAAAGCAGGATAGAAAAAGGCCACGAGCATTTTTTGACTTTCAAAAGTGTATTCTCGACGCTCTGGATTTGGGACGAGTTCCCAGTGTATGGTTAAAAGCAGGAGAGAAAAAGGCCACGAGCATTTTCTTTGACGTTTAGAAGTGTAATCTCGATGCTGCCTTAGGACAACTTCCCAGTGTATGGATAAGAGCAGGAGAGAAAAAGGCCACGAGCATTTTCTTTGACTTTCAAAAGTGTATTCTCGACGCTGGACTTGGGACGACTTTCTGGTGTATGGCTAAAAGCAGGAGTAAAAAGGCCACGAGCATTTTCTTTGACTTTCAAAATTGTATTCTCGACGCTGGATTTGGGAAGCCTTCCCAGTGTAAGGTTAAAAGCAGGATAGAAAAAGGTCCAATAATTCTCTTTCACTTTTAAAAGTGTAAAAGTTGGGTGTGATGCTTGTTATATTGCATGAGTACTTTTCCTGAATCCTGTAAAATTTTGTGTTCACAATATCAGTTTCGGTATTCGCAATTTATGTGAACAGGGGTATCGGAATGCACGAACATAATTTGCATATGTGTATATTTTCTGATTTCGTGCGCTTCCACGCGCTCGCCAAACGACGAGCTTATTACATAAGGTTTTATAGTGAACACGGTCTGTAAATTTCGGTGCTAACTCGTAAGATAGTTATCACCACCAGCGCCTTGTTCTCACTGCATGGCAAATTGTGACCGTGTACGTAAGTAAAAGCGTGATTTTTAAACGGACGTTGGTTCAGAGCAACATTATTGTTCTCCAATACTGTTGTACCGTTAGTACACTAAATCAGCGAAAGTGCTCTATTTTTGTATTAAGCTATACAATCGAAGGATAAATTATAATGCTATTTTGTACCAAAGACATGTCGTAGCGGAGGTTTTTACTACAACTGTGGTCATGTCCAAGCTAACGTGTGACGCCGATAGTTTAAACTGCTTTCGTTGAAATTCGTTTTAACAAATTACATCTTGTGGCGGTTATTATATGGTTATTCTTTTATTACATAACTTGGCAGCAGGACTTCTTAAATTCTTCAACTTTTGTTTTTCTTTTGTCTCTTTTAAAAATAACATTAAATATACATGGTCTAAATTTCACGGTAGTTGCGAATTCGCCGACCGAATCAGTATTAATATGAAATGATAGATATCCTTTTTGTTTCATGAAAATAAAGACATGGTTAACAAATATTGTAGGAATTTGCACATGTCTTCTTTATTTAGCTTCGTTATGTGTCCAACAAATTCAATATCTATTGTGATCATGGCCCATGTCAACTTTAGGGGCCGGACGCTATAACGTTTGCAAAAAGAACAGCTTAAAGCGGTGGTTCGGGGGGCGGCAGCCCCCGACTTAAGCTTAGGCTTAGTTCATGGGTCATATAGGCACTTTAGCTTAGGCTAAGACTAAGGCTTAGGCTTAGTATATCGAGAAGGCATGACATGCATTATACTTGCACCCCTAAAGTTGACATGTGCCGTGATCATTATGTTTTGTCAACGTAATGTCTTTGCAGCAGGGCCATTACGATGAAAAATTCATAGTTCTTGTAGTATTTAATTGGCTTGATTATTTGAAAGTGTCGATAGTTTTTCTGTAACATAGCCATTGCTCGGATTTGAATTCTTAAACAATGGTTAAGTTAAATCATGCTGTAGAACTTTAGATTCAGCTGAGTCGCCAATATATCATCGAAGCCTCTGTGACTGAGTGTATTAATCTAATTTCGTAATCAATAGTATACAATGTCACCAGCATGAGTAGCATATAATATATGATAGAAGGCTATACCGTACGAGGAACACACAGAATGTGAAACGAAATATATTTGGTAACAAATTGTGGTAATTATTCCAACATTTTGTTTTGTTACAACATAATAAATATTACCATATCATTAATATATAACACGGTCTTTCTATATACCGTTTATAACAGTTTCATACACAAAGGCTTTTGCTACAAACGCATTAGCAGCTTAGTCTGTTTTTGGTACTGCAGAAACTTACTGACTATGATATGTGTACTTTTAAGATACTGTGAAGCTAATTCTTTAGCTAAGTTAACGAATGTATAATAGTATTCATATCTGCGCGAGTTCCATCGGGTTAGCAGATGGTTCCGACGAGGTAGCATGGGGCAAGTCAGTGAGTGAGGTAAAGTCTCAATTTTTAGGAGCTCATAATTTTATCCAGTTAAGCTTAAATTTTCCTAAATTTTCCAGGATTTTTGCTAATTTTTTTGCTACTTTTGTCACAATTTTGAAATGTTTCCTAAATTTTGCCAAATTTCCCAAAAATCTAAGCGCTCCTTCGTGCCCGAGAGGGTGGGCGTTAAACCTTTAGGGTTTTGGTAATCGTAGTTTCTGGAGAGATCCGAGCCTTAAACAGCGGTAAAAATCCCTACTCTCTTATGTGCACCTATGATATCAGTTTATTTTAACGGGTTTTGTTTATCGTTATATAGGCAACCACGATTATATGCAAGCGGCCTACAACATAGTATGAGTACCAAGTTATGTACTGTTTAACCAAATATGTCAACCTTTTAGGTCATAAATTAATGAAACATGGATCATAAATTACTGGTCGCCTGCAGGAATTAAAACCGGATTGCAACTCACGTTCACTGGCTATTCACAAGTTGAATAAATGTTGCTCTCATCCATATGACTCCTCATAATGCGAGGAAACAATAATACTTGTACAATCATTCAGAGCACGACGAATTTAGTTCGCATAGTACGTCGCAGCGCAGTTTGGTATCGTCAAAAACTGTAGGCTTTATTAAACGGTTGCGGTTGCAGACAACGCCTCAGCATTATTTCGAATTCTTATCTCTCTAATTTTGTTTTCTCTCGTGAATTGCTTTTTAAATATCTTAAAATCATATCCTTATAAGATAAGTAGCTCATCTGATGACATCCAACAGTTTTTTTAGTCGAGCTTGTTCAACATTTTACTGAAGCTTCATATTTATTATATTTCACTTTTATTAGTTCAGTTGAAATTAACTGATTTATAGAACGTTGGTAATATTGTTCATGTTGTTAAGAAATCTAAAAAAGCAAATCCCTCTAATTATCGTCCAGTCATGTTGTTATAGGCGTTTCGTAAGCCTCTTGAACGCACACTGCATAGACAACTGGACAATGAGCGCTTATTGACAAGTAATAATTTAGTTAAGAATCTTGATATTTATCTCACTAATGATTTTAAGTTTTAGTCACACTATTTAATAATAACAAAATCTGCAATGAAACTAGTGAAGCTCGCTTGCGAGCCAGAATTCGAGTGGTGAGAACAATCCCCCGAAGTCTGTTGCAGAGAGCACACACAAACAAAGCCTACACACAGTACGCAGGTGCAGCATTATATAAACCGTGAGTGATGAGTCATAGTTACGCCCGCCCCTTTTGATAGGCAACGTATGCAGTAGACAAAACATCATACAACGAGTACAAAAACAATGAACTAACAATTTAATAATTCAATAAAACCTTAAATTGACCGTGAAAAGAACGTTAAAGAATTCAAACCGATACTTGAGAAAAATCTCATTTTTCATGCCAAGTATGAAGCAGAAGTGTGAAAAATATTTGCCACACAATATTTTTGACACTCGCAATCAGCTTGTTGGCCCAGAAAACGCCATATCCGACACTAAAGCCAACAATAAGCACACATTTAGGTGCATCTCCCACGACTTTTCACTAAATATGAAATTTAGCGCCAACCATAAGCTTATAGACTCCAGATTGGGAAGTAGTTGACAAACTTGTTATATATCATTGGAAAGCACTGGTAAAGCTACATGGAATAGGCCTATTAGTTTGCTGATACCTCGTTTACTTATTGAGAAAAGTCGCAAAAACATGGGTTTGTGCCCGAAAAATGGGCCAAAATGATGTCATTTTGCCCCATAACTTTTCCCACGGGAAAAATTCAAAAATCGCGCTCCATCACTACACCTAAATCTACCATTGCGGTTCGAATGAGCTATATTGCATCAAAATCCGTCCAACCGTTATCGAGATCCAGGTGCGACAGATACACACAGACACACACCGACAGGACCTCCTCAACCCCCTCCAGAGCCAAAATTGAAAATCCTCGTTCCACTCGAACTCAATTAAAGGATATATGATTAGTAGAAAAGGTTCAACATTCTTTCACTGAAATATTATCGGATTTAAAAAACTTAATGTATTTAAAACGAACGGAAAAATTAAGAATTAAAAACTTGTAGGAATATCACACATTAAAAGAGATTTGATTTTAGTCTACAAAATAGTGCATGGTT
>JASANE010029687.1:0-24913 GCA_030248225.1 Trileptium ribeirensis
AGTTTGAATTGTGAAACCGAATAAATTTACGATGTAGTTAAAAAAAGGTAAAAAGTTTTAAAGCTGGAAGAAAAAGAAAAAAACAAAATTACAATATTGCGAATTAAAACGATAATTTATTAAGAAATTCCTTATATAATTTTGTATGGTGGTACCGCGTCCGTATAGACTAGTACACCCCTAAGTTTAAAATTCACCAGAACGTGTCCGAGAACACAGGTTGTGGATGTATTATGTAAAAGTTTTAGGCAAAAATGCCACTACGGCGACGAATCCGCGTAACAGTCCCGTAGTGCGTGGTAAAAAGAATTTGGAATAACTTTTGACATAACTTTTAGAGAATAAAATTGGAAAATTTGAATTGGAGAGTATGAATTGAGAACGTTTATCATAGGTGGTCAATTCAGAGTAAGTTTGAACTATATTAGTTCTGAAGGCATCCAAGCTCTGTCTCAGCTCGACAAGCGGCCACAGTTGAGACACAGATTGGAGCTATGAGGGCTTTCTCATACAATTGTTAGCTTGTTCTGCGATACTGGAAAATTCCGTTATCCTGAAACAACGATTTTATTCATAAAACAAAGACCTGGGCTTTACCTTTAGAGATCGTAATACTGGTGTAGCAGGATTGCATCAGCACGTCAAAGCTGTAACTATATACAAGTCGTCTAAAAGTAGATAAAGGAAATAACACATTAAAACAATGAATCTGGCGATCCGTTGAAACAGGAGCATTCGCTAACGATTTAGCCAATGTTACCAAATAAATGCCAAGTGAGCAAGTGCTAGTAAAATGATGTGGCCCTGCCACCAGGAGTATTCTACAAAAGATGGCGCCCGCGTCGGTGATCCGCACCATTCGCAGACTGTGAGTAACATCTAGTAAACTACAAGTGAAATAGAAAAAAACAAAACCATCAGCTCCTGCTGGGACGAGAGCACACACAGCCATATTGTAGAAAATTTTATTACCCGTGATTAGCTGGAAATGTTTTAAAGATTATACAGTAACATAGTTAGAACACAATAAAAAGTTATAGAGCAAAACTTAACAAAATCCCGGCATTATGCACCAGGTATAACAACGATAACAAGCTTCCCAAATGTTGGGGTCATAAGGGTAACCATGAGTTTCGCACTGCGTGACCAATTTTCCTATAACAATTTTTATAAGTTTTTGTATCTTAAAGCGGTTCAGGACAATAGAGTGCGATCATGCATTATAGGATACATGTACCTTATGTCGTACTACCTGAAGCGTTCGTGTGGTTCGCGAATCTGAAAAAAAGAACTAGGAAATTTTAGGTGTTAGTGTTAAGGGACGAGTGACACAGGATTTTCCCTGAATAGAACGTGCGTGTTGGCCCATAACTGCCAAGCCCCCTAAGCGTAAAATTTACCCGGCCTGTGCATTGGACAACCCCTAGGCGAGGCTTGCGCTAAGACATAGTTCCGACAACTATGTCCCACCCCAGGGAATGTTTGCAATGTCACAGCCTTCGACGATAGAGCAGCCCATGGTGTGGCAGCCTGGGGTCCAACGGGTGGTAAACGGTGCCGGAAAGGGTGAAAGACCAATCCCACCCAGAGGTTCCCGTTCAAGGAATGGGCTGCCCTTTCTTCTGGTCTGCCATAACCCGGCTAGGACTTACTCTGCCTAGCACACCCGCCTCCTCGGCAGGGTCCAGAGAAGCAGGTAACCTCCTGCAAAGTCACTGTGAGTGAGCCTAATTTTACTTATGTGCGTGGCGTGTGTGTATGTACCTACGCGAATGCGTATGCCTAGCGAATATGTGTATGAGAACGAGGACATAGTATAGGCCTATATTCCAATGTTATCACAACCTATGCGGGTGTATCATCATATCAGGGCGACACTGCGAACAGTAATAGAACGATTCGTAAAAATTGAAAAAGAAAAATCGTGCAAAGCTCCGTTCGTAATACCAACTAATAACTAACACCACCTACCAAAACAACGTTCATATTATCCATAATACTACAAAAGTATAGCAAAGAAAACAAAAACTACACGTAGTATATTAACGCACAACACAAAATCCGTCGTAACCTCGTCGAACAACAACAATAATCATCTATTACTACATTACACACACCCTGTCGTTAGGCTCTAGCCAATAATAATAGCTATGTCGCACCAAAGTAAGACGTTGTAGCTAACTAAATTTATTTAATAGCAATTATTAATTTATTTATTTATTATATAATTTTAGAATAAATTTTGCACGTTTTTGGGTTAGGAATAGGATCGTATAGGGATACCCCGTAAGTGTTGAGTACATGTCTGCAGGGGAATGAATAAGTGGAACCCCGTTGGATAGTTTTAAAGGTTTAAAAAGTCGTATATGGTCAGGAAAAGTCAAATATTGATGTATTTGGTTTAAGAAGAAATTAGTGAAAATTAGGGGATTCTGAACCCGATGAAAATGGAATTAAGGGGTTTCCAACACAGGGAGAAGATAAAATATAATCTAGCAATAGGGACAAGTTGTACCCAAGTTGAGAAAATCTTAGGACATTTGTAAATTTGATAGAAAAGTAAAAATATTGATTTTTAGGTAACATGAAGTGTGAATTAGGATATAGGGATAATATATCCCGATATAGGAGTGAATAATGGGTTCACCCGAGCGGGGATAAGTGTGAACGTATCCGTTATGAAATATAACACACCCCACCGGGAGGAAATAGTGATAAAACCCAGAAAAATGTGTTATTTAAATAAAAGTAAGGAAATTTGTAAATTCCTAGATTTAGAGTCAGTTTTAAGAGGTAATATATGGGTAAGAACTAAGAGATGTAATATGAAATTTAAATAGTTTCTCCCTCCCGGAGATAAATATAAAAGTTACCCCTGTGGGAGAATGGATATCCCCAGGGAAGAGTAGTGAAATTGGTATAATTTTAGTAACTAGGTCGAAACCTATGAAATATTGTCTAGAAAGAGGTGTAAATACAACGTTGGACCTGCCCAAAAGTTGACACCTACTTCAGCGCCTACGTGTTAATTTCTACTACCGTCTGATATACTTAACCAACGCTTCACCTGAATTAGAGTGGAGTGGAAAGGCTGCAGCTCACATTTGTTTAAAACAATATAATAACTTGGCTTGTGGTTTATGTTAATGTCGCACAAAGAATTGTGCTACGAAATGCTTTAGTTCCAATTTTATATTTTATGTGGAAAGAATTGCACAGATTTTGTTGGTGTTTGACTTTTCATGGTCTGGAGTGACGAGTGCTAGGAGATATAGTCTTAGTGGTGGTGAACTACACAAATAAGTAAATTTATTCCAAGTATTATATACTTAGTAATATTTTTCCTGATAAAAAGAAGTGGCACTGAGATAGAAAATTATACTTACACTTAGTAATAGCTTAAAATTTCGCCCATAGCGTCGAGTGAGTATCACCAGGGCGAGTAGATTAATTGGGTTCGAGGTTAGTAGCGCTGCTTGTTTGGTCTACTCGCCAATCGGGATTGATTTGACAAATAGCGTTATTCTTGAGAAAACCGGTTGAGCAATGGGAGCGGATTCGATTGCCCGTCGAGCGACCAATAGATCCCAATTACTAATTTTGGGTTCGCTAATCGGGAGTCTGGGATATCCCCTGTGTACGGTCGCCAATCGGGACCTGCACAGAGTAAGAAACTTCAACTGTTTAGTAGTCGACAGCTACTGTTCAGTTTTAATAACCGGGTCTGCTCGCCAATCGGGAGCGGCTTGTCAAATATTGGCACGTATTAGCGTAATTCTAAGGACCTAAGTTCAGGTAATTAAATCGGGACTGGTCGTAGAAACCTCACAAGAGGCTTATTAGAATTAGCTGATAACTTAACCTTAACGCTAATAGAGCTAGGAACAAGTGCGCTCGAAGTTAAAGTGGTCGCGTAGTGACAATTCCAAAAATCAGGCGTGAGTAACCGGTGTATATTTAGAAGAGTGATTGGAAAAGGTAAAACCCTACGAGATAGTGTCGCGTAGCAATATCGTCAGGCCTAGGATGCCCGAGCAATCGTATTATACGAAGGCCTTAGTGCACCGGAGAGGAAACTATACGAGAAGCCTATACGCCTTAGTGCACGGGCAGTACAGTTACAATCAAGTTCAGGGGTCTCAGTTGCTCAGCGTTGTGCCTTAACATTTTACCGGCACTGTTATAATAAACATTTATTGTCACGTGTTTGGTTTTCAAGTAATTGAACCCGAGTGATCGAGCCGAGCACGGTACACGCTGCAACGCGAAAGGTAGGGCATAAAATACTGATCGCGCAAAGAAGGACGCGCGCCAAATTAACGTCCCAGCGGCATTTTACAGGCCACACCTCGAACCGCACATTCCTCGGTGACGAATCCCGTCCCATTTTTAATTGCGATAGCCGACATAAGGAAAAGTGCCCTCCAACCCATACCCCCAAGAAAACAGAACAAAATAACAATAATGTTAAATTTGTTACGCTCACTAAGCTTGTTTTGTCAGTGCTTCATTTACGGTCTAACTCGCAGCGTCATAATTCAGGGATGTTAGGTAATAGCTTTAGTCTAGTAGATATTTGTTACGATACAACTCTGACCACTAATTAATTCTCACAACTATGTAATTAATGTTAAAGCGGCAACAATTAATGTTGAAATCGGATATTACGGCTGTGAAACGGATATTTTTATCAAGTGGCGATACGTTAGTTGTGAAATGTTTGTTGAAAATGTAATAAGGTGCATCATTACAGCGGTCTTTTATGAATTTCTAGCATTAAACCTTAGTATTGTTTTTAAGTGTTGATAAATTTTTAAATGCTAATAAATTGCTTTATGTCCAATAAAACGTCAACGAAAACATGTAGCTTACAGTTAATAGTTATTTTTAAATAGCTTTACCATTACCTATCCTACACAGATATTTATTTCAATTCTTGAAGGGATTGGCAATAGAATTGAAAATTTTTCAACGAAAAATATTCGTAAATGTTTGGTTTTATTTTACATGCCATTTTAACAATGTTTCTATGCGGTTTATTCCTGCTAGTCCTGACATGCCATTTTAGGAATGTTTATATGCGGCTTATTCGCGCAAGTCCTGCCATTGTCATTTTTGCTATTAATTTTAAGTCAATTCAACTGGAGTTTCACTGAGGGCATAAAGGTAAAAAGTTGTGAAAATTTTTTGTAGGTGTTACTCGTAATATCTGCGGATGGATGTATTTCGATGAATCTTTTGTTTGATAGGGAAAGTGATTAGAATGTGCACCTTAGTTGAACTCTAAGAGCTCCGACCCGTTCTTCCGGGTCAATACGGCCAAAACTAGTGTTTCAAAGTTCTTTGTGAAATCTTGATGCGTGTGGTACCTGTGTTATTTCGCGGTGACCGCTACGTGATCAGGCCACGACTTTCCGAACATCATTTTTTGTGGAACCACTCACATTTCTTCTTTGGCCCGAATATGGCTCGTGGACTCTGCCAAACATAGAGTTTTTTTTTCAAATTTCGTTATTATTGTAACGGCTTTGAAAGGTTTTTCGGAACTTGAATGCATTCATGTGACTGTACCAAACTGTTCAGAGGTTTTCAAAGCTTTTATTATTGTCGACTATCGGATAACTCGATGTACTAAAAAATTTTGTCTCTTGTCACTTGTGTGGTTAGGCGTTTTATTTTTTGCCTAATGATATATATTATAGATTTTCTGATACGCAGAATAGGCAGCGTTGCTTAGCGCTTATTAGACCAGCATTTTGTTTTCTTAGCTCGAGAGGCTTTAGAATGGTATGTGCAACAAACTAGGTGCTTATGGCAACTACAGACGAAACCACGCTTTCTTTGATTCACTCGTTTGCGAAATGCTTGTCGATTGTAGAGTTTTGTTTCATTTTAGTATTATGTTAGTGGCGTCTGCTGTGATTATATATGTAACCCTGTTTATCAACAATTTTATCATTTATGCTGTGTCACAACAGACTATTCGAACGAAAAAGTGTCTTAGTCCGGATTGCAGTAGTAAGTTTAAAATCGTTTTATATAGTTTTTTCTTCGTGGACGATTATAGATCCATGTAGTGCAGAAATAAGTAGACATAAAAGAAGGCTGTGGTTCCATAATTAATGTACAACAGTGTTGCGCGATGATGATTGTTCAATATAGTGGCTTTATATTTCCTGCGAAGTCGAGCAGGCTTGCGGATTTAAGAGCGGGAGGTGTGGGTTCGAATCCCACCCTTACACAACTCTTTAGCCGGCCCTTCAAATCCGTTCGTGTTCACGGTCCTACCTCCTAAGCCTAAATGAAAAATATATAACAATGACAATTCGTAGATATCACGCAACGTGTGGCTGGCTAACAGTTTGTATTAGACAGGGTTATGTCTGGGTTGTCCATTCGCTGAAAATTTTGAAAGGGGCATGAACTAGGGGGCCCTTCTGGTTCTGAACCAGGGGCGTCCGATTTTCCAGGGGGCATTTTGCCAAGAGAAAATTTTGATGGAGAGAAAAAGCTATTTTGAAGCAAATTTTGACAAAATTTGCGAAATTTTTGGCTGCAGAACGGAATTTTAGTATACGTATACAAACTTTGATCAAATTTTATGTACTTTGGACCGATTGAAAACAAAAAATTTTCAAGAGGCGGTGAATCTAGGTCCAAAATTTTGCCACGAGACATGAACCATGGGAACCGAAAAATGGAAGCCCCCTATTTGGAGAGCCCAGATATTTTCATTTAGATTTATATAGTAGCATATTGCAAAAAGGAGATATACATACATAGTTATTCCAACGTTTTATCTTTTGTACTGTCTTACAGGCTTCACTTAATTTTATAGTGCCTACTTTATTGCACTTTGCTTTTCAGCCATTTTATTCCAAGGTACTGCAGTTCGGGATTTCAAAGGCAATCATCCAGACTTGATAGCAGATTTCAAAAAAGGCGATGCTTTGACTGTTTACACAATTGGGCTATCTGACAGACCCGATTTATGGGGCGGTACGGTAAGTTTTCGGTGCATTACGTTTTTAGACAGAATCTGATGCGTCTCCGCGATTTTTGAGCGAACAAAACTTTTCTTCACGAGTAAAAATATAATTTCTGACCGGTTCTGATTGGCAAAATGCAACACTAAACAGTCTGGCCTGTCCACAATGGCTTGGTGTGGGACCGCCACTTTCCAAATCTCCCATGTTCGTGAGATGTTCCCCATGTGCACAACCCCACCCCTCTCCACCCCCATTCGACCCCGACGTTCAACTAAATCCTGAAAACTAGGTTTTTTGTTTGTAAATAGCTTTTTAAGATTAATTACCACTATTTATGATGCTAAAACGTCGTTTTATAGCTTGAAAATACGTTCACGGCAGTAAAACCACAGATTCTGTGTTGCAGGAATGAAAGATTTTTAAATCCCGTCTGTGTGATCGCCCATAACTCGGGAACAGCTTAACCGATTTTTATGATCTTGAGCTCATTTGAACTGGCATAGTCGATTTACATTTGTACATACTGTATATTTCTTAGCGTTTTTGATTTGGGGTCTGGTTCCGGGGTCAGGGATTTTTTACTCCATTTTAGTACCCTACACGGAGTAAGGTTATTTTTATCTTAATTTTCGATTTTTTCTCTGATTGGTTTTATTTCATAATAAAATGATAAATGCAGATGCCTCTTTTTTTGTTTTTCGATTAAAGTTCCGTTTTGGATTTATAGGGTTTGAGGTATGGCACCCTCATGGTTCCTCGACCCAAAATTAGAAAATTTGTTCTAACGTCCTGGGGCTGAAAAGTTTAACTTGGTGTTTTTGGACGGACATGGGATACTCATTGCCGGTGTTGGTTTTACTCTGCAATTCATAGTTCTATGGGTACGGCGGTATTGCCCCCCTTGGTTCGGGGTCAGAGGTTAAAATGACGGTTTTTAGTTCCTATTTCAGTACCTTTCGCTGGAAGCAAGGTTATTTTTAACATTCGAATTTTTTCTCTAATTGGTTTTATTACACAGTAAAATGATGAATGCCGATGCATCTTTTTTGTTTTTTCGATTATGGCTCCGGTTATGGAGTTATGGGGTTTGAGGTATATATGGCCCCTTTTCGTGGTTCATCGACCCAAAATTCGAAAATTTGTTGTGACGTCCTTGGCGGCTGAAAAGTTCCACTTGCGGGTTTTCGGGCAGGGGAAACTCATTGACGGTGTTGGTTTTGATGTACGATGTATGGGTTGATGTTGATTTCATGGGTACGGGGTATGGCGCCCCCAAGCTTCGGGGTCAGAGGGCAAAATGATGGTTTTACTTCATTTTAGTTCTCTTCACGGAAGCAAGGTTATTTTTATTTTAACTTTCGATTTGTTCTTTGGTTGGTTTTATTTCATAGTAAAATGATAAATTCCGATGCATCTTTTTTGTCTTTCGAGTAACACTTAGGTTCATGGGGTTTGAAGTATGGCATCCTCAGAGTTCCT
Organism: Trileptium ribeirensis; assembly: GCA_030248225.1. Taxonomy (NCBI): domain Eukaryota; kingdom Metazoa; phylum Nematoda; class Enoplea; order Enoplida; family Thoracostomopsidae; genus Trileptium; species Trileptium ribeirensis. The sequence continues at coordinate 8,469 of JASANE010029687.1, forward strand.
CGACTGAAAATTTGTTATGACGTCCTGGACGGCTGAAAAGTTTTACTTGGATGTTTTCGGGCATAGGAAACTCATTGCCAGGGTTAATTTTGCTCTGCGACCCATGGTTCCATGGGTATGAGTATGGTGTCCCATGGTCCATCGGCCAAAGTTCCCAGTTTTTATTGTGAAGTCCTTGTAGGCTTATAGCTTGCACTGGGGGGATTCGGGGATCGGAAACTTACTGCCAGTGTTAGTTTTGCTCTAACTTGTGCGGTATTGTGTGATGTCCGCATATAGCTTATCAACGTTACGTATGCTCTCGAGAGCTGATTGGCTGTGCATGCAAAAGGCGCAGGTACACCTATGCTTCACTACGATCTGCAATCTCGATATAGTTACTAATTTTAAGCAAAATTTATTCCTTCCCACTTTGCAATTTCTCCCAAGAATCAACACGGCGACCCCCCGAAGTTCCCCCACTTTTCGAAGGGCTGTGGACAGCCCAGAACAGTCGCAGTGTCACAATTTTTTTGTTAGAAAAATAATTCTGGCCTGTCCACAGCCCTCCGAAAAGTGGGGGGGAGGGAAACTTCGGGGGGCCCCCATGTTCATTCTCGGGGGAAATTTCAAAGTGGGGGGATAAATTTTGCTTAAAAATACAAAATATTTCCATATTTTCATGCATTTTTACTACTGTGAACGTACTTTCAAGCTAAAAAACAATATTTTAGCATTATAAATAGTGGTAATTAATGTTTAAAAAACAATTTGCAAACAAAAAACATAAATTTTCAGACATAAAAAATTTTTGGAATTAGTTGAACATGGGGGGTTTCGGCCGAGTGGGGGGGACGGACATGGAGGAAAATCTCACGAACGTGGGGGATTTGGAAAGTGGGGGAGGGGGGTCCCCCCACTGTGGACAGGCCAGTAATTTAGTCCGTGTTTTCGATCAAACCATTATAGGGTTTTTGGGTTGAAGAATTCAAATATAATATTTTTACCAATGATAAAGCCCTATGCCCTATGCAATGTAGTTATTTGAAGAACATAAAATTGAGTACCTACATTCGTAATGCCACAGCCCAAGCTCCGCTCACAAATGTAGTTCCACTACCGACTAGTTTTATACATATAATCCATATAATTAAGAATTAAATTGTATTATGTCATCGAAGCAATCGTCTATTTGGACTTTTTTTACGGCTGGCCCAAAAGATCTCAAAGCGAAATGTAACAAGTGCGGCGCTTTTATTTCTAGCGGATCAAAAGAACCTTCCAAGTTTACCGCAACCAATTTGCCTAACCATCTGAAATGTCATCCTGATCTGTTAGCTGACTTTAAACAGGCAAAGCGTGCGAAATCTCAGTCGGAAAAACACGATGAGGCCATGGTTAAAACTGAGTCTGGAGCATCAACTCGTGGATCAGGACTGCAGACTCTGGCACAAGCTCTGCACAGAAGTAAAATATGGGACATTAACAGTTCGAAACCGCTATACTATACCCGACTGATATTTGGACTTCGGATAATAATCAAGCTTTCATCAGCTTGACAGCGCACGGTATTTCCATCGACTGCGAGCTACGGGGTTATGTGCTTGCTGTTCGCCACTTCCCGACCGACCATAATGCTGCTAACATCTGCGCAATGATTCTGGGCATCTTGGCAGAATGGAATATGGATAAAAGCCATGTCCATTTGGTGCTGCGCCACAACGCTCGTTATATGGATAATGGACTGACTCAATGTGGCATCGCAGGTATTGGATGCGCTGCTCACACGCTTTGTTGGCGGTTAAGGAAAGCATCGCTTCTCAGCGCGCCATCAGCGACCTTATTGTGAACGTGCGGAAAATTTGTTCTCATTTTCACCACTCACCGAAAGCAACCACTGCCCTAAACGATTTGCAACAAAGCAATGGTTTGTGTCAAAAGAAATTGATACAAGATATTCCTACACGCTGGAGCCATTCCTATTACATGCTCCGTGGCGTCTTTGAGAACAAAGCAGCCATTGTGGGGTATGCCAGCGAACACACTGCCATCCCAACTTCGAACACGCATTCCTGGCAGCTGATGGAGAAAATTATCGACGTGCTTGGTCCAATGGAGAAAATGACTCAGAAATTTTCGTTGGACAATGCCTGCGTCTCTTCTATTGCACCTGGCATCAGCGGAGCTTTGACACTGCTCCGCGGGAAGGAAGCGTCTGGTGTTGGTACGATGCGAGACACCCTTGTCAACGTCCTTGATCGTCGTTTTGACTACTCCTTCCAGAACATGATGTGCACCGCCGTCGAGTTGTTAGATCCACGTTTCAAGTCTGCCAATCTGCGGGAGCAAAATGATGCTCGAGATTACATAGTTGCTCAGTGCACCTCCCGTGAGCATAGTCCAAACCATGTCGGCGCTGCAGGGCCTTCTGTGGCAGCCTCTACAACAGAAGAAAATAGTATGGACCCGTGGAGTGTGTTTAGCCAGGCAGCTAGCTCTAGCGACCAGCTTCCTGTTGCCCGGTCTTCAAGTATTGCAGCGGTGACCGAACTGGCTAACTATTTGGCGGAGCCCTGTCAAGGGGTGAACATTGATCCTCTGGACTGGTGGAAGCTGAACAATAAGCGTTTCCCCCAACTGTTTACAGTGGCTCGGCGCTATCTAGCTGCTCCTCCAACTAGTATGCTTAGTGAACGACTGTTCAATATTGCCGGTGGTGTGTTGACGGACAACCGAAATCGGTTATCAGCGGACAATGCGGAGACATTAATCGTCCTCCATGATAATTTGCGAATGATGAACTAACTTACCCGTGCTTTTTCGGCTACGGCCTCTATGAGGAAAGGGTGTCGCGTCCCTTGCCGCCGGAGCCCGCCCAATCTCAAGTTCAGTCCGTGACGAGGAGATGGATGGCAGAGGGGCCTAACTCTGTCGCTAGTGGACATCGGACAAGACGACCTGCGAACTTAATACCCTGCTAAATATTATATATAAAACGTATTGCTTTCCTGCTGCAGTCTCTTACAGCTTATGTGTGTATTTTTTAGTTTACGAGTACGGAAAATGTGACGGTAAGGATGAAGTAGTGAGATTCACTTGGCCAGCAGTAATTTTTTTCATTTATTAGATACCATCTTTTGAAAATCTTCAAGAAATCAATAACCGGTAATCGGTCATCAAATAATCGGTAATCGGCCGATTACCGATTAGCCGATCATCACCCGATTATCGATTACCGATTAGCCGATCATCACCCGATTATCGGTTGCCGATTACCGATTAATCGGTGCAACCCTATTGGAAACAAATATTTTTAGTTTGTCGGTGTTGTATGGGATTTTGAATATGGGTGGTTTATACTTTTTATGGAGATATCGTGCCGAATAATGACGGCGTCATCGTTTTCACCTAGATAAGAGTTATAATTATGCTGTTGAAAATGTTGGTCAGAGCAGCCTTTCCGAATCATAAGCCAATAGATGAAATATATATATCTATTCTCCGAAAAATTTTCGTAATTTTTGCGTAGTGAGCGAGCCGAGCAACAATTTTTAGGCGCTGTGATAAAATTTTCTGTGTCCGTTCATCCGACCTGTCTTTTGTAACCATATCTGGAACGAAAGAAGTTATCGTTATAGAGTTAGTTGCTGAAAACAACGAGGCGACTGATTTGAATGTATGTGTGTCCGATATGCTCCATTTGTATGGTACTGTTTATCCTTCAATCATAACGCAACTCCCTTGAACAAGGCAGGGTTTTGTTTTTTATTGTCATTCAACGATTTGTTAAAACTTTGCGTTACGTACCATTTCTTCCCTTCACATGGTACTAAGCAGTGAATCATTTGTCAATTGAGTGACGACCAATATTCGTTGCCATACGAAGGGCAGATTGCCTCGCAGTGGAGCTGTGGAGTCGCTTTTTGAACAGTGACAGTGAACCTGCTTCCAATTAAAGGCTTTCGAGTTTGTTGAAAACGATGCAGTATTTCATTTAAATGTAACTGTGACCGAATTACTCTTTGTGGAGTGGTACTGTGTTCCCTTTGACCACTTCCTTGAACATGCATGATTTCATGGTTTTCAATGTAATGCTATAATTATTGTTAAATCTCTGGTTATAAGGGATTTCGATGTTGCCAAATAAGATGTTGGTTCCTTCAAACATATGCTTACCTATACACGTGAGAGCTCGCTGACCCACCTACTAAATGGTTGACCCACCCTCTACTGATTACATGAATTTCCAGATAGTTGGAGGTCAGCGATGTGTTTATATGGTTATTTAACACTGGTTTTATGGTCTGAAACAGAATTCAGTATATCACACGTTATTCTCGAAATTTGTCATTTTTCAATTTAGTTGTCTATACACAGAGTATAAGGATGTTTTTCAAGCCACCGCGAAACGGAGATTTTTATTTCGGACATTTGGAAAGTTTTAGTTTTAGGAACCTTTTCTAAAGTGACAAGAAATGACAAGCGGTGAAATGTATTGTTGTTGCAGGCTGCAAACTTTTTCTGCAACGTGTATATATAATGTGTGTACTTCTTCTTTTAGTTCAGAATCACAATGTGCCATCTTTTGTAATTACGTACGATGCTGGTTGTTTACGGAAACATAACTTGAAAACGGACTCAAATTTTTAGTACCGCATTGCAGCGTCTACTATTTTCTATCGTTATGTACGATGCTGGTTGACTGTTGAAATGTAAGCTGATGTGACCAGGCTCTAGCCGTAGTGTTTGTAATATATATATCATGAATTTATATCCAGTCCTTGTTTTGACATCTTTCCGTTTTTTATTTATAGGTAAACACTGGCGCTGACGCAAAGAATAATCGAGGTTTATTCTACTCTGGTCACCTTACACATGACGGCTATCGAAAATTTTTGCAGGACACCATAGTTAACAGCGATACGCTCGTTTACGAAATTGATGCGACTTCGGGAAATATCGTTAAAGTCAGTTTGTTTTATGTTTCGGTATCGGTATGCGATAAGCAATGAATGAAGTGACACGCCATCGCATCAATTCCAAGAAATTGATGCAAAAGCTGGATAACCAAATTATCGTGATGCTAGTGTTGATGTCAAAGTTGAGAATTCATATTGATGCTCGCTTAAAATAGAAATACTTCACGATATATGTCACCACGCCTTTTCCCAAAAATGACGTGAAAATTGTAAATTCGTATTGATGCTCGCCTAAAACGAAAATACTTCACGATATATGTCACCACGCTTCTTTGCAAAAATAATGTAAAGACCAACGGTATTCATCGCAAGATAAGAAATTATTGTTTGCCATATACCTGGCCTGCCAATTGTGATAGTTGCATGTCCTAAATTAAATAGCCCCTAGGTATACGTATGTGCCTCTTCAAATCGAAAATGTTCCTTCGTGATTACGAACCATTACCTAGTTTATGAAATCACCTAACTTATAACGCGTGTGTGGTTCAGATCACAAGCAAATTGGCATAATTCCAAGCTGAAAATAACATATGCTGTATATATAATACACTTGAACGTCTATATTATATATACTTTGGAAATATAATATGTTTATAAGTCATGGAGGTTGTGTTATTACACACCGGCATGGTTTTCTGTATTTTTTAAAAAACTAGGATAACCGGGACTGAATTGTTGACGTCCCCTAAGAATCGCTGAATGTATGCAGTCCAATATACTACACATATAGTATCCGAAAATTGTAGACTCGTTCTTATCACCGAATTGTATATACAACGTAAGCCCTGTCCATGTTATTACCTTGTGTCACCATTAGCACTCCACCGCTATCACGTTATAGCGGTATAATCAAGGAGAGTTGTATCCAGCAGCTGTGTGTTTATCACCAACAATTGCAAACATTGACGAGGCTATTGACAGCTGCAACGATAAAAATAAATGAAAGATGTATATATAGTCTACTAAAGCGATCACCGCACGATTATTATAAACGGTCGACATTGGCTGTTGCAACGAAAAAAATAAATGAAAGATGTATAGTCTACTAAAGCGATCACCGCACGATTATTATAAACGGTCGACATTGGCTGCTGCAACGAAAAAAATAAATGAAAGATGTATAGTCTACTAAAGCGATCACCGCACGATTATTATAAACGGTCGACATTGGCTGCTGCAACGAAAAAAATAAATGAAAGATGTATAGTCTACTAAAGCGATCACCGCACGATTATTATAAACGGTCGACATTGGCTGCTGCAACGAAAAAAATAAATGAAAGATGTATAGTCTACTAAAGCGATCACCGCACGATTATTATAAACGGTCGACATTGGCTGCTGCAACGAAAAAATAAATGAAAGATGTATAGTCTACTAAAGCGATCACCGCACGATTATTATAAACGGTCGACATTGGCTGCTGTAGTTTTCTGCACTAATTTTTATACCTTGTTGGTTGTATACGGATATAGCATTTGAACAGCAATCTGGAACAATTAATACACGATGAGTAATTGATTGTTTTAGTGCTTTCGTTTCAGCATGTTACAAAGTAATAATTATAGAATTTTTGTTCCGTGATACTCTGAAGTTGACCAAATACTCAGTCATATAATTTCTCTTTTAAAGGTTAGGCATTACATGGTGCGCCCGAAAATTGCATTATTGATCCTCAAGAGTAAAAATTTGAATTTCTAATTTGTACAGTAAGCTAACTAGTCATGTTCATCGTTGCGCTGTGGCAGGGCCCGATTCAGGCACAGAACGAGAACGGTGTGTCAGACCCAGACGAAAACGAAAAACGTATATCGGCAATCCAATTAAGACCAGCATGAATGCCATAAATTAATGCAACATGATTGCTTAATTGTTCATGCTGTTAAAAATAACATGACTACTAAAAACCTGTACCACTAATGATAAACGTAATAAAGACAATTTTTATATCATTATAGTGCCATTTTAGGCCGCAACAATAACAAATAAATTGTCATATTCACTACAAATAATACGTATAGAATTACACGAGACAAGATAGAATTCTGTGGAGGAAGTTCCTTGGGCGGTGCCACTTCAATAATACAGGAACTACGATAAGATGTGTGCATAGATATGATAAAACTGAAAACGGTTTCAATTTAGGATCTTGATTTAAAATGAGAACGTTTTAAATTGATTTCTTGAAAGATGAAATGAAATTCCACCCGTTTTAAAACGACTGTTTTTTAATCGACTCGTTTTAAAATGACTTGTTTTGAATTGCATTTTGGCGAGAATTATAAAACCTGTTTTATGTGAAACACATACACTTAATGCTAATCTGGTTGAGGTGATCATTTGGTTTTAACTTCACTTAGTTGATAGTATGACGGAGGTAATTCGATTAAAATTCATTATGTTAAAGTGGAATCAAATGGAATGAAAACACAACCACAGATGTAAAATTAAAATCAAATCAAATGAAAACAAAATCAAGTCGACCCGATTAAAATCGAGTAAAAATGAAAGCGACATTAAAACGAGGAATAGAATTGATTTCATATTTCATTTTTACCATATCGCTGCAAACATCTTATCAAATCGACCCGATTAAAATCGAGTAAAAATGAAAGCGACATTAAAACGAGGAATAGAATTGATTTCATATTTCATTTTTACCATATCGCTGCAAACATCTTATCAAATCGACCTGATTAAAATAGAGTAAAAATGAAAGCGACATTAAAACGAGGAATAGAATTGATATCATATTTCATTTTTACCATATCGCTGCAAACATCTTATCGTAGTTCCCGCATAAGGAAATTTAGTTCACCCAAATACATCCTCGAATGGTGGGAACTCAGTAGTTTCAAATCCGCGTGCCGACTGAAATAGCGTACTAATACTTTGCTCCCTTTGTGATATAATTATCGTGGGCATTTTTGAAGGCTCTATGTGTGCTTCGACCACGAATTTGGCGGTCAAATATTGAACAATGATTGCGAAGCGAGCCAGCATACATTTGCACGCGCACTGATAAGTTTTACCATGCCCGTCCGTCCACACGACCTGTTTTTTCTAAATATATCAGGTACGAAGGAGGATATTTTCATTTGGTCTTTTGCATATGATAGCTTATAGTCTGTGAGCTAATATAGGCTTCGTCTGTGAAACCCATTACGGGGTATGGTAGTGTCCTTTAAATAGGGCACCATCTCAATTTTTATGACCGTGGAAAAATGCTACTTTAGTTAAAAAATTATTTATTGTGAGCTTGTGAAACACAGGCCTCATAAAAATGTAGCATTTCATTTATGTTCCCCTGGATACGGTCTACAAATATGTGGACCAACACTATTTGTGTCAGACTCACTGGTAAGCAGATAGGAGAACAAACTGGTATCCCAAAAAGACCCATTTTAATTTTTATATACCTTTTTTGGGATAAGCGTTAATAGACAATGTGCGGCAGGAGTGATTCGTTTGAACGTATCTGTGACCGGTTCCGGATCCGGTTTAAATGAACGGTTCCGGTTGCTGGTTCCGGTTCCGGTTATTCCCGGATATATATCACGGAGTAACCGGAATTTCGGTTCCGGCGAAAATCGTGTTCCGGTTGCGGTTCCGGCAAAGGGCAACAACCATACCGGAACCGGAATTTCGGTTTAAAAATTTTGTTTGAAATTTTCTACGTTTTTGCTTCATCCTGTAATCCATTATGTAATATATCTTATACAATGATCAAGATACAATACAACCAAGCAAAAGAAAAGATTAACTAACCAATTTGCCGTGTGAAACGTAAGTAGGGCACATAATTTGAACAGGAATTTTTCATAATAACCTGCAGGAGTTTGTTAAATCAAAGCCAGGGCGATGCTTGTAGCAGCTATTTTACACATCCAAAAGTCTTGCGCCAAACGCCCGCCAGTGCGCTTGTAAACTTGGTAAATCAGTCTAAATTGAAGTAAACTAACTATCTGCAACACAGCTAGAAACTGCTTTCTTGACAATGAACTGTATATATTGAAACTGTGCGAGCAGCATCACAGTGTGTCTCATTTATAGCATTCTGATTAGAAAGTTATCATCGTTATGATCACTGTTTGTCCAACGCTAGCCTAAACAGTGTCTCTGACCACTGATCAGAAAATTACCTTCTATCTATTATTTTCTCTTAGAATCATATAAACCAATAATTTTAAGTTTCCTACAGAAGAACATGCAACAAACGTATGTGTAGTAAAGGGAGGCGACTGGAAACAGAGCGAAAGTGTGTATTCTACGCTCCAAGCTTTGTAAGCACATTCGATTTGACGCAGTATACGCAATGGTGTATAGTGGAAGACATTTTTTGCTCTGAATGTCCAAAAACCAACATATTTGATCGATAAATAAACATTATTAGCTTCCTCAGTCTCTTTATAGTTTCAGAAATGCAATAATACCATCGCAATACATTAAGTTTAATGTATAAGTTATTTTTAATGCCTTTTAAATCCACTATACCTTCATTTCTTCCAACATCTGTTTTACTATATATAAATTTCGAAGACCAAGTTCCGGATCCGGTTTAGATGGACGTTTCCGGTAAATTTCGGTTCCGGGTATTCCCTGATATATATATATAATCTCATATATGGGTCATAATCTCAATTGATACGCCACTTTTGAAGCCATAAATGAAACTTATACTACTGGTTTGCATTCTGTACTATCGGACAGAAAAACCTCTGAATTTCCTGAAAAAGTATAGATTACAAATTGAGTTTTTCCTGTGAACACTGCTACGCTACTTCAAAGTCTTATGCAATAAAGAGTTTATTGAAACATAAAAACACAACAAAATGAGACGAATGTTACAAAATATATGTGAATATTGAGTTTTCTGCAGAGAGTGTAATCATATCCAGCGCGTTATACCCCAACAGTCAGGACAAACCGATTTCTGCACGACATACTATCAATTATAGTAGTAAATTTGCTAAATCTGTACACATATGGTCGTGGGAGTTTCTGTATCATTGGCAATTTCAATAGTTATGCGCTGCTTTTTTGGTACCAACATTCCAGTATGGTAGCAAATTATCGGGCAAAACCTTACGTGAATGCGCTTACGAGAAACAAAGTTATTGCTTCTGAAAGGGTCAAGGCGGGTGGGTACATATGTACACGGCAGGGAGTAACCGGAATTCCGGTTCCGGTTCCGGCGAAAATCGTGTTCCGGTTGCGGTTCCGGCAAAGGGCAAAAACCATACCGGAACCGGAATTCCGGTTTAAAAATTTTATTTGAAATTTTCCACGTTTTTGCTTCATCCTGTAATCCAAACATATGTAATATATATTATACAATGATTAAGATCCAATACAACCAAGCAAAAGAAAAGATTAACTAACCAATTTGCCGTATGAAACGTAAGTAGGGCACATAATTTGAGCAGGAATTTTTCATAATAACCTGCAGGAGTTTGTTAAATCAAAGCCAGATCGATGCTTGTAGCAGCTATTTTACACATCCAGAAGTCTGTGGGATGCGTTTGAATTAAACCGGTCCAACTCGGTAACAGAGTATGGCTTACGCAGAAGTACGTAGGGTACGCTTGGCTAACATAAATTGCGTCAAGCATCTGCCAGTGCGCTTGCAAACTTGGTAAATCAGTCTAAATTGAAGTAAACTAACGTTATCTGCAACGCAGCTAGAAACTGCTTTCTTGGCAATGAACTGTATTTATTGAAACTGTGCGAGCAGAATCACAGTGTGTCTCATTTATAGCATTCTGATTAGAAAGTTATCATCATTATGATCTAACTGACTGGCACTGTTTGTCCAACGCTAGCCTAAACAGTGTTTCTGACCACTGATCAGAAAATAACCTTCTATCTATTATTTTCTCTTAGAATCATATAAACCAATAATTTTAAGTTTTCTACAGAATAACATGCAACAAACGTATGTGTAGTAAAGGGAGGCGACTGGAGACAGAGCGAAATTGTGTATTCTACGCTCCAAGCTTTGTAAGCACATTCGATGCGACGCAGTATACGCAATGGTGTATAGTGGAAGACATTTTTTGCTCTGAATGTCCAAAAACCAACATATTTGATCGATAAATAAACATTATTAGCTTCCTCAGTCTCTTTATAGTTTCAGAAATGCAATAATACCATCGCAATACATTAAGTTTAATGTAAAAGTTATTTTTAATGCCTTTTAAATCCACTATACCTTCATTTCTTCCAACATCTGTTTTACTATATATAAATTTCGAAGACCAGGTTCCGGTTCCGGATCCGGTTTAAATGGACGGTTCCGGTTGCTGGTTCCGGTTCCGGTAAATTTCGGATCCGGTTATTCCCTGCTACACGGGGGAGGTATAGGGTTAGTTGAGGGTTGGATACGTGCGTATAGAATGCCCCATACCACCATAAAACTGCTGCCCGGTTCTTAGTATATATACCTTTCTTAGCATGATATTTCATGCCATGAGACCCCGTTTGATTTCTGTATGTTTTTGTGGGTTTTGAAAATTTTATGCTGTAACTTGCTATATCTACGAATATAAAGGTTTCTGAGGCTAGTAAAAATGATGAGTCGATTCTTTCAAATGTATCTGTAACTATAAACGTCGCTTGTTCTCGGTGATACCGCTCGGTGCGGAATGGTGAGTTGACCCGCCTTCTAGTCAACTGTCAAAAAGTTTGGAGCAATGGCTTAAAGTGAGCTACGATATTTTTATTATACAGAAACATTTGGTCCATAGTATAATTTTAGGTTTGATAACTTTCTAGATCAAGAATCAGTAGACGGGAATTGATATTGAAGTCGAAACGAAACGATTTCCAGCGGTTCAGGAGTAATTCGATAGGTTTCAATTTTATTTTGACGCTTAATATTTTGGAATTGGTTATACCATTCGGCATTTTGCACGATATTAATGGGTTACATACCGCTGAGTAATCATTATAATTTCAGACACAGCCCGCAGCCGAAAGCCTCACCGTGCTGTATAAGAAGGAATTTAAAGTCAATATTATTGATGTGCCTTCGAACGGTAAGCAATTTGAAAGCAATATTATTTAACCACAATATGGTGTACTGTCATTATAGAACAACTTTTCGTTGTTTAACTAAAAGTTGCTTAGGGTTTGGAGGTCTGGGCTCGTTTGCCACGCAGAGTAACGGGGAGGACCTAAATAGTGGTAGCAAGTACTAATTTTCAGTTAAGTCACGACCGGTTTTGAATCGAATTTATGCCTGTTGGTGCTCCGCCAGGGCTGGATTCTGTGATTATTTAACGTTAAAATTAGTTGTTATAAAAGTTTAGTTATCGCCAGTACATTTTCAGTCAAGCAAAAAGTTTCGGGGTTCGTAATGAATAATGAAGGGGTCGCGTTTTACATTTGATGTGGTCAGTTGAGGCGGCTCAGTTTCACCAAATGGGGGTCGAGCCACTTTCCCTGTTCTCTCATCCCGCGTTAAAACACTTCAAAGGCTCTGAAATTTCAACTTTAGTTATCGTAATAACTTATCTTAAGGCCACGATCTTTACTTCTTAGACTATCGTATCAACCAAAAGGCGACTCATAATAAATTAGTGGATGTTGGCTGTTCAGAGAATTCAGATAATTTGCCACTACCGGTTACACGTCAACTCCGCAAAATATTTGCAGCTGAATTGATTCATCAAAGTTATTTTTTTGTTTCTTCAGTTTGTTACGTCACGTTTTGCTTTTAGCGTTATTCCCGTGACGTTAATTAGTCAGATAGAATAGACAAAAACCTCATTGGCTAAACCTTAGCTTTCGTGTTTGAAGCTTTCCTACCAGAAACAATGTTTTTGAGTTTTTTCACGTCCGTGCGTTTTCGTAATTTTTAATAAACCTGCAAATTTTTGTTTCAACGGTTGCGTTTGCTAAGTTCCGCTATTGGTGCTTGTAGTTGCTTACTCAAAAGTTCGGGATCCTTCGACGATATGTCCATGTCTCTTAGCGTGAGTCTGAACTTCATCTTAATATGACATTTTATTTGGTTGGGTACTGAGAATGACCTGTACCACAGAAGATGGAAATCTAGCGTTACTAATAGACATCTGGGTTTCGAGAAGTTCAAAGTTGTTACGGTTCAATTTTAGGCTGCTATGGGCTTATGACGTATATAATATTAAAAAGTTTGGTTCTAATGTAGTATCAAAATTTTAACTGAGTATGGCCAAACTTTTCTTTCAAAAAAAGTAAACCTAAGTTTTTAATGAAATAATACCAAACCGAAAAAATTAACAACCGAATCTCCAAAGCTAGAACTGCCTTTTGTCAACTGTCACGGTTATGGAAATCACAAACTGTGACATTAAATACCAAGTTAAAAATTTACGACGTTGCAATACGGCCAATTCTGTACTATGCTTGTGGAACATGGAGCGTTCGCTGCAGTGAAGTGCGCCAGCTAGACGTATTTGAAAATTTTTGTCGGCGTCGTATTCTTGGCATCACCAAGTTTGACCATGTGCCCAATGCGACCATCCAGCAAACCTGCAAGCACAAGCTGTCAGTTCAAGAATACATCGCCAAGTCACGGTCCTCATTGCTTGGCCACATTCTGCGAATGACAAATGACAGATGGCCCAACATACTGCTGCTCTCTGACACGCCTCCAGATTGGAAACGGCCACGTGGTCGAGCAGTAGACACCTGGAAGAGACAAACAACTAAAGATTTTGAGCGACACTTCCGATACGTGCCAAGAAGAGCTTGGAATGCCAACCCCTTCAAAATGATGGTCACAACAGCAATGGACCGGCTACAGTGGAGGCAGTTGTGTGATACGGTGGCGACCTCAGTCAACCGACATTCAGTCAGTGGTGCTGGGGCCAGGTGATACCAGGTGAATAGCAAACCGCTGCGGACAAAGCAGATCCAACATTCATGTCTACAGCAACAACACTAATATGAAATTTCAGTTTTTCTTAATGCGTTCTGTTATAGGTCCTTCGGACGTCGAATTTGCACTGTTTGCATAATGGTACTTTTGTAGAAGTCCATGAAACTACTTGATTATGCATCAAGCGAAGCGTGCAAGCATTTGTTGTATGCGCTCGGATAAATTTTACCGCGTCCGTCCACTTCGTTTTTTTTTCCTAAATATCTTAGGAACGAATGAAGATGTATAATGTAACGCGGCCTGTTTATGAAAACTTATAGTCTGAAAATGTGCATCAATTATATCTCAAAACGCAGGCCGCTATCAAAAAATATTGCATATCTTTTATGTTTGCCTCGATAAGATCTACAAGTTTCGTTGATCAAAACTTTTTGTCAGAGAGAATATAGGGCATAAAGCGGTGTCTGAAATGGACCAATTTTAGTCTTTTATATATATTTTTAAATTAATTGATGACAAGCTTATATGATCACTATATAGCTGGCCTGTCCACAGCCCTCCGAAAAGTGGGTTGGAGGAACTTCGGGGGCTCCCATGTTCATTCTCGGGGGAAAATTAAAAGTGGGGGGATAAATTTTGCTTAAAAATACTAAATATTTCCACATTTTCATGCCACGAACATGGGGATTTGGAAGGTGGGGAAGAGTCCCCCCACTGTGGACATAACAGTATAGGTTTTTGGGGTCACTGAAAACAATGGGGTGCTTTATTTGAACGTGGCTATGCCGGTGTACATGTTTTGCAATGGTACACGCAATGCAAGGCAATTTACTGTATCCTTTGGGACACTTCCAAGCATACATGATTTCGTTATTTTCAAAGTAATACTATATTTTGTTGCTTTTGTTATCACAAAGGTTTTCGATGATGCTGAAAATGATGGAGAGACTTATTTGAACGTATCACGACCGATGTACTATTTTTGGAATGGTACTGCATCCTCAGAGCCCTATTCCGCCAAGAACAATGCATGATTATGTGATTTATAATATAATGTCATATTTTGTTGCATCAACTATTACAGATATTTTCGAGGATGCTGAAAACGATGAAGTGATTTATTTGGATGTACGTCCTACCGATGTAAATTTTTTGGAATGCTACTGTATTCCATGAACCCCCTTGAGCCATACATGATTTCGTGATTTTAAACATAATGTGTTAACGTCTTGCATTTCTTGAGCCATGCATAATTTTGTGATTTTCAACAAAATGTTATAAACTATTGCTTTTGTGGTTGCAAAGATTTTCGAGGATCCTGCCTGAAAATAATGAAGTGATATGTTTGAGTTTAACTGTGACCGATGCACTCTTTTTAAAATGGTGTTCCCATAGGTTGCCCCTTATTGAGCCATGCATGATTCCGTCATTTTTAACCTAATGTCATAATTTGTTGCATTTGTGGTTTAAAGGTTTTCGAGGGTGACTTTGACCAAGATAAATACTTGGTACGGTAACTAGATGCCGTAGGACCTCTTTGGTTTATCCATTATTTTGTGTAGTGGTGAAATTCTTTTAATATGCCTATAAAGGTTTTCAAAGCTGTCAAAAATGATGAGTTGATTCGCCCGAGCGTATGATTATAACAATAACCTGTGACTATAAACATTGCTTGCTCGCAGTAATACTGCTCGCTCCGCAATCGTGGGTGGACCCACCCACCTTCTAGTAGCATATACAAATGCTTTCTTATTTTCAGTCAAAAAATAACCGATTCAAATACATGATATTATGTAATTCATTTCTGACATAGAATTTTCAGACTGTTTCAGACATTGGATAACTGTAGTTTTATAGAAGTCTAAGAAAGTAATTATACATGTGCATGTGCTTTTTTATTTTTAGACAAAAAAGAACCGATTCAAATACAACAAGATAACCAAATAAGGGCTGCCGAAAAGGAATCTCAATCTTCGAACATTGGATCTCACGCGGCAGAGCGTAACGGTAACTCTGTAAAAGAAGACTCAACAGCTAATCAGCGCAAGCCACCAACGAATGCACAGCCACCAAGTGGACAAGACAAACATGCAAAAGAAGCTGTTGTTCAGGAACCGACACCGAAAGGTAAGGTTGTTGATAGCAATGCACCTGCTGAAGGGCCTCAAGAAGAGCGGGAAAATAATTTTATTGCCAATTACGATGACAGAGGTAGCGACGCAGGGCAAGATTTAGGAAGCATCGCCGTAGTCGACTATGATATTGATTCATATCCTGAAAACGAAGGCGAACCAGTAAAAACTATTACTGATCACACATTTAAAGACGACAGCGTGGAAGAGCCGATCGGGCCAACTGAGCGCGAGACGAATGAACGTGGAGAAAGTCAGTGTAACCAGGTGGATAGCGTTGGTACTAGTGGTGTGCATTGGAGTGGCAAATTGATGGACGATAAAGGTGAACGTTCAGAAGAAAAAGTTAGACCGTCTCTCATTGATGGGTTAGGGGGAAAAGTAGATGAAGCGGTGAGCGCAGAGCGTAAGGTAGAAATTGGCGGTGATATATATGAGAAACGTGGGAGCATGGACGATTCTTTGAAAAAGGATGTCCTTGACGATGTATTCA
>JASANE010029688.1:0-41078 GCA_030248225.1 Trileptium ribeirensis
TTAATGTTAACCAACTATTTATTTTAATAAATTTCCTGGGCGGAAATATTAACACGCACTGTCTCCTGTATATCGTTTATAATAACAATATTAGTCTTCATACGATATATCATTTTGATAAGGGACCTTCTTTCCATAATATCACTGACTTATCTTATCCTTATCTTTCGTTACGTTTCTCTGAGGGGAAAGGAGTGTGACTATGGTCTTATTGTGTTTCAAATTAATTTCACATAAATTAAAAATATGTGAATCACAGTGAATGGCGATTGTTAATGGTGGTATATAATTGCTGCGACGGATGGCACTGGTGGTCTAGCAGTTGAATTTTTGGTTTGACTAGATGGTTTTGGTGTAGTTGTGCTACATATATAGCGGCAGCATGGAATAGCTCTGGTAAGCATAATTTGTAGTTAATTTACTTGGTATGAAGTCAGGTTGTAGACAATTGACAACGTTTTCGACTAAATCCAGAAGAGCATTGAAATTATAGTGTTACACTATTTTATAGCTTATTGAGGATTTCAGATATAAACAAACATCTTTTCATAAGATTGTTTTGCACCAATATTTATATACTGTATAAGTTTACACTAAGTCGACGAATAAGTCTATTTTAGTGACCAGATTTTAATTAACAGTGGTTTGTATATCAATATATACTTAACTCTAATGTATTTATAATAAAGCCGAAATGTGGTATATTTTGGGTATCTTTGTAATTTACGTGGGGTGCTGAGAGCCGTAGAGCCAACTGGAAGCCAGAGATACGATATTGTCGAAAAGCCACTAACCTGCAAGTATAGCCCAAACACCTGGGACTACACTACCTAATTTTGGCAAGTTTGTGGCATCTGAAGTTTCTTATTTGGACTTAAAAACCTGCAGGACAATATGTAATATCACAAGATATCATTTTAAAAATTACATAATCTGAATTTTCAACATATATGGTTAATTTTTTTGTTCAAGGTACGACAAAGTCCTGAAAGCAATATATTCAACCAACTGAAGATATACTAATATTGTTAAGGCGGGTATGTCGATCCCATACCACTTTAAAACCACTGAAGAAGTATAAAGTGTTCGTGCTGGAGCCTAGGTAACTAAGCCACCGTATTCAACGTATCGAAAAACTTAGATATAGAGATCATTCTTCATGCCCTGCCTGGATTTAAAATATAACCAGGCAAATGATAGCACGCAACATTCTAGAAATAGAGTTTGTCTGCGCTAAAGCGGTCCAGTGAATGATTCCACAAAAAAATTGATATTGCGCAAAGCTCTAGATCTCGACCTGATTTCGGAGAGTGATTTCTGGAAGTCTGTGTTACAAGATATAAACTACTGTGATATATACTCGTATCAAAATTCTTAACATTATTGCTGTGAAGAATGCGCTCTGAGCGTGGATCCCATTACTGACGCATAGTGCTAGTTTACATTGTTTACTACGTACTTAGATCATATCGTTGCATCGAAACTGGCAATTATTGGTTTTGCATGAGCACAGTGACTAGTTTTCTGCGGTGTGCTATCTTCACAAATATGAATCTGGCGGCTCATGTCACGTTTATAATGTCATGTCTGACGTTATACCGTTCGAGAAAGAACAGCTTACCGCGGGTGGTTTGGGGCGGCAGCCCCCGACTTAAGCTATGTAGTATATATATGGCTCATGTAGTAGCCTTAACTTAGGCTTACCCTTAGTATATGAGAACGGCATAGCATACATTTCACTTCTGCCATAAAAGTTACATTTATCAAATATTCTTTCTACATTGAAATGATTTTAGGAGGACGCAGGATAACATTTTCTGCGCAGATTTTGCAACTGCTTCCATATTACAAGGAGCAAGCCGAAAAGCCGATGAAATTTTGTTTGACATATTCCGTATGGGTTATAAAAATTTCCCATATTAGCTTACCCGCTACAAGAAATTCACAAAATACGCTTGCAGAAACTAGTAAAAATACGGTTGCTCTGTAACAGCGACGGTAAAACGATATATCCGTTGCCATATTCGATTGTCCACCTTTGATCTGTTGTATGTTTTATGGCAAGCACTGGCAGTCTTCGCCACATCCAATCAGTACCCTTTCCTTTGTTTGCATAAATTAATAATGATAAATTTAATATCTATTAAAAGTATCTGAAAATAACAGAAGACAACAGCTAGCATAATGTTTAGGTTATATTAATTGCTTGAGCTGAGCAATGTGTCCGAAGTGCTACCTGTCTTGAGTTAAGTCATGAGTTCGTTGTGTACTTTTGTAGTGTGATACAAGAACGAAATATTGTGGATCGCTAATTGCTGGAAAACAATTGCTGAATATGTGCCGCAGAATTTGTCTACAACATGCTATAAAGGAACTTTTTTCTAATTTTGCGAATCGTAAAAAACAATGTGTATTCCCAACTCAAATCTATGTTGTATATATAGATAAAGAATGCACGAAATTTTGTGCTGAAGCGGTGCTGTATTTCACTATTTATTGTACGAGTTTAAGGACGTAACTCACTTCAGTTCAGTGGAATTATATATGTAAATGGAAGCCATGAAGCTTAAAATTTCTAATTGAAATGTGAAGAATAATTTTTGCCCATCATGCCGTAAAATGTATAACCAAGGAAACTCACATGACGGCACGTAAAAGCTGAGTCACTTGTGTGTTGGATCATTGTTAGTTAATCTTAAGTCACTTGACGTATTAAATCTCCTGGTATACATTATATGAGATCGCACTGCATCGTCGCTACACATTTTAGCGACCTGATCAAGTCTATATCGTAATTGTTATTTGCTGCACACCAACTACAGCAGCAATAAATGTTCGAGCTTGTAAGAAAACAAAAACCTTTAACTCGCAGAACTGCAACGCATGACTGTACTGGTCGTCAGTTGACTACTGCGCTCATCGATGCAAAATAAGAACGTCGCTATTTTTCGTCAAATGCTACTATGACGACTATCGTATTGCCATGTTGTTCGTTAATAATTACCGTCCTTTTCAAAAAACGATAGTCATCGCCTGCTATTCCTGTACTACTGCATGAACGTTGTGCCTAACCTTGACGACGAACGTTGGTGCAAGATAACCTCGGTGAGATGTGGGCGCTTAGATAAGATTGTAATTCAGCATATATAACATTTTAATATACTACATATATATATATTTGTATTATATATTTCTCTTAGTTCTTTGTGCTTTAGATTTTTTAATTTACGTAATAAATTAATTTAATAAGCAAAACATGATAAAAATTGGAGTTAGCTTGCTAAAAGCAACACTGTTTTTGAAACAGCTTCAAATAGCTGCACAACTCATAGCTGATTTTAAGCTTACCATTGTATTCTATCTCCAGGTTGTTATATTAAAACCTGTCCCTAATTTACTGTAAGGAAATTTGCTACTGATTATTTATAAATGAGATGCTGCGCTGAGACCGTTTGGTTAGTTTTGTAACGACCTGTACTTTAATTTTGGTTAGTTAGATTAGTGTGATACTTTCATTATAAGCGACATCACTGATTTTTATTACTCTACGTTAGTGGAATACAGAGTATAAAAGCAGGGATGAAATTGGTTATCGTTTATTTGCATTACATGTCATATACGCAGCTATAAGGTTTTAGAACTTTTTGTTTTACGTTTTCTTAGAACAATTAAAATGGGTCTAAAAAGCAGTAGCAAATTCTGCAAGCCATCAAGCATCAAGATGTTCGGAGCGGTTAAAGAAATAAGGGGAGAAGGTAAAAGATGAGCATAAATACTATCACTGTGCATACACGAACAATACTGCGGCTTCTCGGAGAGAAGCCACGATGCTCTTGTTAGACGGGCTTCCTTTGAGCTCTAATGAAGCCTTGGAAATATGTTTTGGACCCAGTAACTAGTTTTACACGGGTGATTTTGGGGAAAATTCTGGGAATGATATTGAACGGTGTGTAATATGACCGGATTTGGTCACCGGGTCTTAAAAATGAAATATAGGAAGTATATATTTCAGAAAGTGTTCATTCGATTTCGTTTTCTGTCATTTTTTATGCACTACTATCGTGTCATCGCTATTCTGTGATGCTGTTAATTTGGGATCTGTCCACGTGCTCTGTGGCCACTGTTGAAGGGACAATTTGCTGTTTTGCGATATTGCAAAACTGAGCCTAACTATGGCCAAAACACCGGTCAAATTTGGACTATTTTCAGGACTTGAATATTTTCAAGGTGCAGTATATTTTTACTTTATTTTTGGATTATTTTTTTGCTTAAGCTAAAGCCTTGCCTATTAAACCAAATATTTTTGCTTGCTTCACGGGTATAGCGTGTCAAAATATAAAAGAATTTCTATTCTAAAGTCAAAATGGCTATTTCAGGTGCAGTACCTATATTTTTAGTTTTTTAATTATTTTTTGCTTAAGCTAAAGTCTTGCCTATCAAACCAAACATTTTTGCTTGTTTTACGGATATTGCGGGTCAAATTACAAACGAATTTCTAAGGTTAAAATTGGCTAACTACTGTCCTACTAAATATAGGCCTTCGGATTTGTCGTATTTTTGTCTTAAGACTACGTTAAAAATATGATTTAGATATGTCGAAAATTCATGAACTATATACATTTTGAAAGTTGTATCTTGCATAATTTTAATAGGTTTCTAGGTCATTCTAAGTCCAACAGTCTTAGCTAGGTGGTTGTGATTTATGGGTTCCTGCTTCATTGCTCTGCGTCGGTGGGCACTTAAATGATGTTTTGACATCACGATAAGTTTGTATCATGTTTCTAATGCATGTATTAACGGTCTATTGGACATCTCTTTAGTCTTCGTGGTTCCTTATATTATCCCTAGTACCACACATTTTCGGTATAGAAGGTGTTTATATTTGATTTTTGGTTTGTATGAGTAAAATAGCTGTTACTATACAACTTGTGCACTCTAGTGACTTTGAGAGCATTATTTTGAGTAACTCCATTAAAGATGGCAGTCGGGTCAGGGTTTCCCGGCCGATCCGACCCTACCCGAGCAACTGTCAACGCGACCTGATCCTACTTTATTCAACTTTATAAAGTTGTCGTTGCTCCAAAGTAGATTAACCGTGCTCTAGAGCACCAATATGTAATAAAGAGTTCTAGTAACATTCAAGCGCAGAATTTATCACATCGTAATTTGAAGAAAACCAGTCAGTTTATGCTGTGCTTGTTATGTAGCAGGCATAGATGGAATTAGGTCACCACATTGTGACCCGGTGCCCGGCGATCTGGCCATTGTAGTAACCCGGGACTCGATGAGCCGGCCATTTTATTGACCGGATGACACGATCAAACTGATGAACAGGTGACAAAGCAATTTTTAACGCAGCCAATGTATAATCTGCGAGTTCCTAAAAGAAACAGTGTTCGAAAACAGATGAATATCTGTTTATCAAACCACTGTTACAGACGGATTACATCTATGTTTTCGGTGATGGCTTAGAGAGATTCCTACTGTCCCTATGTATTATCTAGAGAAACCACAGCGGTAAGAACGGGCACCGCGAAGTCGGTGGGAAAAGAAGACTGCGCTGAGCTTGACTCTAGCAGTCATGTACTACAGTCATGGGCAAAAGTAGCCAGGTGTTCAAGTTAAATGTATGTAAGCTAATTAGCTGTGTCTTGAAGTAGTTTTGTCATGTGAAGCCGCTTGTGCTTTGCGAGCAACTTGAATATATATAATTGAATATGAAACCGACGTGAAAAGGAACACATCTGCTATCCAGGGCTCTAAATCCTGTTTTCGGGATGCACAGCATGAGCGTGTACCAGAAACCAGCACAGCACCCTTTTACTAAGGTTCCGCGTTCTGGTCGGATTCTTATTGGATTTAGAGCAATCGTCGTCTGAGATCTTGGATTATATGAACTTGAGTTCCTACCGTGTCTGTCGATCAGCGGAGTAGACCAAAAAGAACGCAACTGATTCTGTTCTGTTACGTTGAGTGCAGTGATAGTGCTTTCGGTTTTTGAATACGACGGGTTACACACCGTGACCTGGTGACCCGGCCACACATGTTACCCGAATTGATACTGATATGTGACCTGATCCTGATTCTATCTCTGGTAGCAGGTCTCAATTCCAAATTTCACAGCTTCAACTTAAGGCCATACCATGCACATGTACCATGTGAAGGCCTGAAGGATTTCTATTCTGCAAGTGGTGTTTTTTCACATCAAACTATGTACACGAAGTATATGCTACATTTCTGTGGTATTGGACGGTTTTGCGTTCTGGGTGAACAATAAACTAGTGCGCATGATGGTGCGTTGCACCATATTCTAAAACTGGTTGTATAAGAGGAATATTATAACATACCCCGAGTTGCAGCCACCAAATAATTCGTTCTTCGCTGGGTCAGTCGAAATCTCCCAACATTACCGACAACGCTACTAAAAGCACATCAGATGCTACTAAGTACCAATGCATTGATTGCCGCATAGATACTGGTGCCGTCTGCCTAGCTTATCATACGAGAGATGCGACGCTTAATTCATTACCGCTGTGCAAACATCCTTGCCGTGATTCAAGCCGCGTGTAAAGGCTGTACCGCATCTTCGTCGTATTCGACATATCGACCAGTAGGCCATCGTCAGTGCCAAACAACTAGCCCCTCAACTCTAGGAAACGATGCCCAAATCAGCTTATCACGTCATGAAATAAATCAGCTCATGGCGGTTCTAGTGTTGAGCTTCTTCTTAAATTACAAGATGATTGTTACAACTCTTTCCAAATGTCGGGAAATGAGATATGTTACATTTCTCTAAATTTTCCATTTCTGGAATTCCTCGATCTGTTCATGAATTATAAGGCTTGTAACAAAAATATATAAGCTAATTATATACCGACATGGTAAAAGTAAATTTTCAAAACACTATGCAATCTATTTTGTTAACTTTTATCAGAACATCGAAATTTTTTTTCTAAATTTAAACATTTTATGGGGCATCTTTTTAAAACACATCATAACACGCGGACATGTTCATGTTTGAATTCTAGAACTACAAAGTTGAAACAACTTTCTTCCGAATTAATGTCTGGTATTACAGCAGACTACCAACGGTGATAATGTAGGTTATGTGTCTGAAAAACTATTAGCAGTAGTGACTGTACAAAAACACATTGAAAAAACTTACCTGCATTTTCAGACAGACGGTGGTTAGCCATATTGTCTGAAGATTACAGACATTGCCGTCACTGTGTATATTACAGATATAAAACTGGAAGTTATGATGTGTATATTGATATTGAAATTTATGTAGACAATATACTGCAACAGACATCCCCTATGAAAAGTGTCACTAAGATTTGCTACTTGAGCCAGCCAGATTTGATCTAGCAGAAATAGCAGCGGGATACATGAACAATGGAGTAGGTGCTTTTTGTATTTACAAATTGGAAATAAAACCATTGTACCAGTATTTAATCCGGCGGCCAGCTGTTGTATTGTTTAATCCCAGTGAGATATGCCATTTTATATGTTGATATGCTAAACCCGTGGTTACTGAACGGTACCTTAACCACTGTAGCACGTACGTGTGATATTACTGCGATTCCATTAACTACTGTATGGTTTAAAGTGAAGCGTGGTATAGTTTTTCTTGATAACGTTGACGTCAAAATTAAACGGTCAGAGCCATTCTTGCTAGCTAGTTTTGTGCCAAATCTCTATTACTTTAGCTCTAATATTAGCAATCCGTTGTTACAGAATTCTCGCTATGGGATGAAAAAGCGAATCTAGGTAACACTTCGCGACATGTATGTGCTTAATTTATGAACTAGTTCAATAAATTAAAGCAAGAGTTCATGATAAACCCTTGAAGAAGCGTGTGACGCTCGTGTTACATTACATCATATCGCTTGTGGGATGATGCGGTCTATTGTGCCTTTACTTGTACCACTTTTCGGGTAGGGAGACACTTTTCATTGAGGGGACAAGTTTCCCACTTTTGTCCTGTGCCCCTACTTTAGTTCTGTTCCCCCCCCCCCTCAACATTTCCCTACCTTCCAAACTTTTCTGTTCTCCCCAACTTTCTTCCTGTACCACCAACCTCCGTTCCAGATTCGAACCAAAAAATGAAAAAAATTTGCTAGTTCGAATTTGGAACGACAGTTGGGGGTACAGGGCCAAAGAGCGTGACACAATCAAAGTTGGTGGGACAGGACAAAAGTGGGAAACTTGTCCCTCCTTGAAAAGTGAGACAAATTAAGGAAAAATGGATCGCGCCATCCCACAAGGGATAT
The DNA here is from genome assembly GCA_030248225.1 of Trileptium ribeirensis. NCBI lineage: Eukaryota > Metazoa > Nematoda > Enoplea > Enoplida > Thoracostomopsidae > Trileptium > Trileptium ribeirensis. The sequence goes on from JASANE010029688.1 coordinate 8,274, forward strand.
AGCGTAGTGCGACACGATTGTCGCACTCATTTTCAAGGGTTCGTCATAAACTCTTAGTTAAACCTAATCAGTGTTGTGTTCATTAACAGAAACTAAGCATATATAATTACTATATATATATTTACATTCAAAATCACACACTTGATGTCACTATTCCAAAAAGTTTTCCAGTATTGTACTATAAAACATCTAAATGAAATCAACGTGTATTTACATCAGTAATACTTTGTCTTACTATGCAAAACAACTATTATTACAGGAGCACTTTTAGGTTTATGCCATGCTCAAGTAATTGCGATACACCACAGGGAAACTAAAATTGCTATGTATTTAGGTTTATGAAATATTTATCATATATTATTCCGACGACTGAAAGAAAACATTACCTTGGCTCTCAACTTCCAGGCTAGGTGAAGCACTTCTATGTGCGCAAATAGAATATGTAATTTGCATAGTTGTAATTTGAAACAACACGTGCTGGAATTCTCTGAAGTCATTCTGACCTTAAAAATTATAGGTGCTTGCTCACTCGAATTAGCTTACGGATCTAAATTTATATTTATGTCATTTTTGTTAGTATACATTTTATAGTATACATGTATTTAACTTACAGCTTTCTCCGTGTAAGCTGTTAGTACAGCAAACTTGAAAACAAAAACATTGTACTTCTTTAGAAAGACATGTGTAATAATTTGCTCGTGACTGCATGATTTTCAAACTATTCGATATGAGTAAAAATGTTTGCTCATCTCATAACTATAAAATAGTCGCTTGAAAGCCATAGTTGGTAAATACTAAAATCGCTGTAGCGAGTGCTAGTAGGTGTATATTAAATGATTTATGTTAGCCAGCTAGATTGTCAACTATAAAATAGTCGCTTGAAGGCCATATCTTGCGAAATTTAAAAAGTTGCTTTAGCGGGTGATAGGCATATTTTCAGTGATTTTCTGTCGCAGTTTGATTCTCATAACTATAGCTTAAAAATTCTAAAATGTGCTTTAGCGGGTGCTAGGCGTATTTTGATTGCTTTTCGGCGGCAGCTAGATTGTCGTAGCAATCAGGTAGTAGCTTACAAGCCACAGCCGGTAAAATTATAAAATCGGCTTTAGCGGGTGCTTGGCGTATTTTGAATGATTTTCTGAGGGAGCCAGAGACAACCATTTTCGGAACCGCTTCGTCAAGCTGAGTCGCATAATACCAAAATCATGGCTGTATCTTCAAAATGTACACTTTTCGGGCTTGGAGATATAACCGAAAAGACCTGTTATTATTACCTTTGAAATAATATTCTTCAGTACTTCATAGGTATTGTGACCAGCTCTGCTGTGTCAAGTACAAACATTAATGAAAATGTTCTGGACTTATCGCTTGCCAGACACAAGGAAGCAAAAATGATGTCAGATATAGTTCAAGTTGAAGAGGGGCCAACCCCTGAGATTCGGAACCCCTTTCCACCATAAAGTCGGAGAAAACTGCTAACTGCTAAGCCATATTCATTGAAATTGAGAGCGCATGCTTGTAGTTTTTGAGCAGCTCCACTAGTTCCGCACTAGTTCTTGCTGTCTCTGTCTTATTACGCAACCATATAAAGGGAAAAAGTATTAAATTTATGCCATAATTTTTTGGTGTAGGCAGAACATTATGTGTAAAGTCGAATTTAATTTTGCACGTTTTGTATTTATATAGTATTGCAGAAATTTTGTGTGCCGTGTATTTTTTATAAAATTGCTGGTATAATTGCACGCTTGTTTATATTTGTTGTTTGGCACATAGCACCTACAAAATATATAAACCGGCTTACTGGTGCGGTTTGTTTAATGTGCTTAGTAACCTGTCAATGAATTGAACTCAACGAAAAACTGAATTTTTATTTTGGATGAACCACTCTATCATTGAAGATCGTTTGAAAGTCTTGAATTGCAGAACTTAGTAGTGAAACATAATAATATCTAGACACTATTTTCTGAACAGAGAATGACAATGCGGCTAAAATCTATAATAGCTTCGAAAACTTGGGTCGATAATAGCAGGACAACAATTTCACTGCCCCGTGGGGTAGACCAATTTTACTGTCCCGCGGCGTGGGACAATTTCACTGAATCGCAGAGTGGCATTTCACTGCACCGCGGGGTATGACAATTTCAGTGCGGGTGGGACAATTTCACAGCATCGCGGGTTGGGACCATTTTACTTTCATACGGGGTGGTGCAATTTCACTGCCACGCAGGGTGGGATAATTTCACTGCCATGCGGGGTGGAACATTTTCACTGCCTCGCGGGGTGGGCAATTTTATTGCCACGCGGGGTGGAACAAATTCACTGCCCTGTGGGGTGGGATAATTTCACTGCCACACGGGGCGGGTCAGTTGCACTGCCACGCTGGTTGGGGCAATTTCATTTCCCCTCGGGGTGAGTCAATTTCACTTTCCCGCGGGGTGGTACAATTTCACTTCCGCGCGGGGTAGGACAATTTCACTTCCCCGCGGGGTGGGACAATTTCGCTGACCCGCGGGGTGGGACAATTTCGCTGACCCGCGGGGTGGGACAATTTCACTGTCCCGCGGGGTCAGACAATTTCACTGTGCCGCGGGGTCAGACAATTTCACTGTCCCGCTTGGTGGGACAATTTCACTTCCCCGCGGGGTGGAGTAATTACACTGCCCCGCGGGGTGGGACAATTTCACTGCCCTGCGGGGTGGAACAATTTCACTGCCCCGCGGGGTGGGACAATTTCAGTGCCCCGCGGAGTGGAACAATTTAATTTCCACTCGAGGTGGGACAATTTCACGGCCCCGCAATGTGGCACAATTTCACTGCCCCGCGGGGAGGGGCAATTTCACTGCCACGTAAGGTGGGACAATTTCACTGCCCCGCATGTAGTGTGCGATCGAGACGATGCTGCTTACGGTTGTTTTAATTGCAGCGCTGATGCTTATGGCGGGCCACAATTTTCTACCCCGGTTCCTACTCTAATACACACTAGAAGCAAAGCATCTAAGAATATTTTTCGTACAACAGCTGATTCATACTACTACATATAAAAGAAATGATTTTTGTTTATTATTCCAGTATGTTAAGTTTGGGTGTAGGATAAAAATACTGATTTACCTGATTACATGACCTTGCGATTATAGGGTGCCTCCATGTTGCTTACACGGCTCCACTAAAAATACCGATTTATAAACATTAAATGTGCATCTCAACATCGATGAAAATAATTAAAATATTCCACGAAATTTCTATACGGAAACACGTTTTATTTACTGCATATCTTCTCTTTTATAGTATTAGCTGATGTCTTTCTTTTGCCTTTTGGGTTCGGATTTATGTCATTAAACATGACGCTAAAGTTTTGATCTCTGCGCTTTTTGATGAATCAATTTATACTGTAAGCTATAAATCAAAGTATGTCATTAGTCTTGTAATATTTCTGGCTAATGTGACAGCCCTACGTTTATATCTAGTACCCCGGCTTCTCACTGGAAACAAGAGTCAGGTTTGTATCTATCGAACCTCGTGGAAGGAAGTGATGTAACTATGACGATGGGGATGTTTAGTAGTGACTCGATACGCTAGGTTATATCGTTAGTCTTGTAATATTTTTGCTGATCTGATAGCCCTACGGCTGTAACCAAAGTATATCGTTAGTCTTGTACTATTCTTGGCTGATTTGATAATTTATTTCAATGGCATTCCTGTATCCCAAGCACTTGTCAGTCGTAATCAAAATCGGTTTGCCAATGAAGACGCAAGACACAGCCATTTAACTTAACAGCATTCATCTGTTCTGCATACTTTTTCGACGCAAAAGAAAGTATTCGACTAAATAGTAAGCTGCATATATAGATTTTCCAATGGGCAGATATGTGCAATATCTGAACTTATGTAAACGCAGGAATCTAATATATTCGCGTCTTTACATCAGTTTCGGTCGGCGTGTGTCCACTATATTGATCATAGCAAACTTGAATAATATTTGCTTTATGCGTAGGGTAGGCTTTGTGTTTAGGGAAGTAATCTTGGGTTTATGTTTATTTTAGAGGATTACACTGATTCAAGAAGAAGCTATAATTCAGTAAGTAACGTGCGGCTTTTAATTATAAAGATTAAATTTTAGTTAAACTTCTCTGTTGCTTATAGTATATATATTCATTTCGATAAAAATCATTGCTTTATAAATTGGTAAATTTAGCTGTGAAAACCCCATGTCAGCGGCCTAATTTAGTGGCTGGTTTGCTCCATAGCGCAATATGTTAACCATCATGATCAAATAAATGTTGTAGATTAGCGCGATTATGGCTGATAATAGTAGTCACTAAATGATGGTAGACGGTTCAAGTTTTGCTCACACGACCCGAGCAGCAAAGGTCATCAAAGATTGAGCAACTGCCCCAACCGTCCATAGAGCTTTGCTGTGAAAATACACTAGCGAAAACTTTTTATACCATGTTTACAAAAAGTGCTGTCTGTGTGAATATTTTATTTTATGTTATGTCCAAAATTCGGCCTAGTAGTACTACTTTTGAAACTTCCAGCGTAAGCACTTGTAAGCAATCTAAACACAATAAGTTGAAAAGATTCAATTCGATCATAACACCGCCGTTCTGTGAATTGGTAAAACAAAACATAAGCACGCCCCTAGCATTGTTTTGTACACCTGATAAACTTAAATTAGCTAATATAGAGTTCCTACTGGGTTAAAAAATCCAACCAAAGTATTTTTCTGCTTAATAAGTTTTACAAACCAATTTGTTGATGTAAAATTTTGTGTTGTCTTTCTGTTAAAATAAATTGATCACAGTGTATATAAAATATACTTCGACCACGAGTGGATCAAATTTAAAAATTTTAACCTGAATTACGTTTCAGATATGGTTTAGTCCTTTTGCCGGAACCGCAACCGGAACATTATTTTCGCCGGAATCGAAATTCTGTTACTCCCTGATATGTATGAAAATTAAAGGAAATACTGTACATTGTGTTGTATATCTGTCACTAAGTACCATAAATTGAATTAACAATTTACCTCTGCCTACATTGTTTGCATAGTCCGCGTATGATTTTGTTTTAGGTAGGAACCCCAGAAGAACTTCGAATACGTAACCTTCAAATTAAACGTGGCCAGCAAAATTCGGTTAGTTTTACCATTTTGGGAACATATATATATCAGTACATACAGCTAGCATAAAGAAAACGCACTAGGCGCAGATTAGTCAGACCTGCTCCGTTTCTCCTCACGGCGCGAGTTACCTACTGATTGACATAGTGGCGTTACCTTTATATCGTAATTTCAAAGTTTTAATGTTGTAATTCCGCATAGTTTGGACTTTCTTGTTTATGATGCTGTATTTTAGGCGCTAACTCAACATCATCGCGATCCCACTGTTCACGGTGGTACTCACCATTCGAGTGGAGAACCGGTTTATGCTCAGGTCCAAAAATCATCGGCACCTTTAGCACCTGGCACTACTAGTTCAGCCGACCCGTTTGGGCGTCATAACGAGCGGGCTAGTGATGCCGGTCCTTTATATTCTTCGCTTAACGGTGGTGACTCGTCTCGTTTGGATCGCCCAGCCGGTGACTCTTGGGTTTAAGTGCTCGCGATACGTTATTTTCGATTTTGTACAGTAATATAACAGACATTGCCTGTGAAAGTATTGTTTAATGTTGTACGTGTTTGAAATTTTGGCCACAACTAAACAATTATATCTATCGTTTGTGACTACTTAACTTAATGTACTACTTTTATTCGGTTATATTATTCTTACTTAACATAATTTACTTTTTTGTGAGGCAACATTTGTAGCAGTTTGCAGTACTTGTGCTACCAAAACGTCGAGCTGATATGCAAACTAAAGCAATAGCTCAAGCTCAGAGCCAGAGAAGCCACTTACTGCTTGGGAATATCTTGACAGTTCTCAGGAGCATGCTAACAGATTTATTCACGGGGAGCGCGGCACTGGAATTACTAGGTATTGCACAGCTAAACACACGTGGCGCACAGTACTTAGCTTTTCTGCCGTCCTTCACGGGGTCCATGACTGCACGGAGTGTAGCACGAAACAAGCAGGTTTTGCATAGAATTGGATAATAACATTGCAAAGAATTGATTTGAAATGTGATAGTCGCTTTTTACAATAATTTATAAAACAGATAATTCCATAGCAAATGCAACTTTTTCTTATCACATGAAGACACCTAATAACTTACATTAAGGCTGTTTGAGCAAAATTACAATTAACTTGGGCATACATCTAGTTACAGTTATATATGGAATTTGGTGAGCGAAACACCACATTATAAACATAACAAATTTTAGTTTTGTTGTACTCTATATATACATATTAGCAATAGCCGATGATGGGCGAGTCACCTGAAGAGTATGAAACTCCTAGTTTTCCATATCGCCCGCTGTACTTGGCGATCGTTTTCTCCATTACTCCTCTCAGGTTTTTGACCCGCCATTGGGTCAAAAATATGACCCATCCCACCCATGTTTTTGGACCGCCACATCCACACCTGAACAGGTTTTCAAGGCATCCATATATACCCCACCGAGGGTTTTTGAACCGCTAAGCTCGGACTCCAGGTTCTCGACCCGCTAAATTAACAGCTCTCTGTGTTTTTGAACCATCTTCAGACCACCATCCCAGGTTTTTGATAAACTAAATTTTTAGTTTTTTAGGAAAACTTTGCGGGGCTGAAAAAGTGCCTCGAAAACTACAGATGCATCGAAAACCTTGTGGGGTGCTGCAAAGGTGGGTCGAAATCTTGAGCGGGTCTGAAAAATTTGGTCGAAAACCTGGGTGGTCTGAAAAAGTGGTTAGAAATTACGGAGAGCTCTGAATTTAGTGGGAAGAAATCCTGGAGTGGGCGGTCTGAGCTTAGGGGTTCAAAAACTTGGGTGGTTCGAAAACGTGACGGGCTGGATGTGGTGATCCAAAAACGGGTGGGATGGGTATGTTTATACTTGGAACTATTGCAAATTGGTGGATCAAAAACTTGGAAGGGGAAAAGGGGAAAACGACCGCGTCGAATATATTAGAAAGCTAGAATGTCATACTCTTTAGAATAGTCGGCCATCATCGGCTCTTGATATTAGCGATTTTTACTGCTTGGTTAAGGCCGTGCAGTCTGTGTAATAATAAACACCCTCATATTGTAATTCTACGATATTCTTTAACTATAAACACTTTAACTTTATAGTACGATTTTGAGTACGTGTATTGCTTGATTGCTTAAACCATGTTTCTGTAGCGGTTGTGGGTGTACTGTATTTTCTCATCATCAGACCAAGCTTGCAACAAAGCAGAGAGTAAATCCTTGTTCACGTTGCATTGGGTCCGATTTGTGGTCGTATTGCATCCCGTGTGATATGAACAATGTCTGTGCTTACAATGTTCTGTGTTTATTGGTGCTGGACCGAACACGGTTTCGTATCTTGATATCACATTATCGTATAATACGGATATAGTGACATCGCATCTCGTGTCCAGTGGCAAAGTTTAAATAGAGGGAAACCGCGATTCCTTGATTCGACGCAACAGACAATAAATGCACTATTTACAGCAATGTTTTATAGTGACATGTGGTTTCAGGCGTATGATTTTTGCATGTATGAATTTAGTTAAGACTATGGAGCCTAACGCTGCTATATTTGACTATTTCGGGCTACCGGTTATCTAGAAACCTAAACTAGGATTTTGGCGAAATGCTATGTGTATGAATTCGGAGAAATGAGAAACTGTAACGTTAACATACAGTGGAGCAACTCATAAAAAATATATACCTGTTACGAACCAAAGATATAATTCACCAAAAAATATTTATTAATCTGCTGTTCAATACGGCATAGATGCAGCAAAACTGATAGTCAGATATCTAATACGCACCCTACGAATTTTAACTCTACCTCAGAACTGCTTACGAATCGTGAACAACATATCTATGTAATCTACGTATATATAAGAATCCTAGCAAAAGCACAGTAGCACGGAAAGCATAAACAGAATTTGCTACAGACAGCATGACACTCGTTCCTTTCGCACCACTCGCCTTGTCTCGCCCATTGATATAACTACCTCTACACGAAAAGATGCGTCTAAATACAGTAACTATTTGAGCAGCACCCACGAAAACCGATATGAATTTATTTTGAGCCACAAATCTATTAATATACCGTTAGAAGCGGTAATGTCACGGATGACTATATATAGCGTCGGACACGAGTTTGGCATCAAATACCAATTGACCCAGGATCCTGCATCAAATCTGTTGACACGTTACAGGTAGCCCCGTAGTAGCTCTATCCACACACGAAACTTCGTTCGAATCGCTTGAGTGGTTCAATAGCTACACCTCGACAAAGCTTGACCAAAATTTTGGAAATTTGCCCATTTGCTAAAGTCCCCCATGCCCATAGGGGCCCGACCAAAACAATTTATATACCCATAAATAAAGCTTCCTAGGACACATATTTCGATATCAAAATGATTCAAATCGGCTCAAGGGTTGCCGAGTTATGAGCAAAAATGTCCCGAAAAATGGCCCATTTTAGTCATGTACCCCTGGGTACCCCCCTTTTGAACCCCTATGGTGGGACGTGGGCGAGTCGAATCGGAATAAAACTTCCAAAACGGACATCTAGAGTATTGTAGCTTCCATATGAGCCCTCACAAGTCCATGTCGATTTACTTTGAGATAACGAAGTCCTGTTTACAGAGAAAAAATAAAAAAATAAACGGGCGCTCATCTTTCTCACCATAGTGCGGTCTAGTGAGAATTCTTCGATTCCGAAGCTAGCGCTTCTCCATCTGCGAATTCAAATACTTCTATTTTCAGGTTTGTGTAATTTCCGTTTTCCTCGTTTTTCACAATAAATACACTGTATTATTTATTGTGGTCAGCATGCTTGTACCCACATATCTGAACTCACTACTCATTCGGCATTTAAATTTTTGCATAATTTATGGTTCGAGTCGAATTATCACCTCAAAAACAGTGGAAATTTTTGCAATTTTCAGACTTCAGACTTTTTGAGGTTTATATGAAAGTTTGAAATTTTAGGATATTGTGGTGAATATCTGGATAATCCGGATATCCGATGTATGTCCGACAATTTTGCCCGGTTGTTCAAACGTTGTAAACCATATCTCAGCCTGTCACTAGTGTTTTTGTTGGCTGTATTGTTTAGTTCCACATCATCCGATTCGCATGCGCTATAACAGCATTTGTGGCATCGGACCAGATCAGATACAATATGAACACTCCACATAGATGTCACTAGGAATCGAAAGGCCCCTTATTGTTATTTGTGTTTTCTGGCACTAGTTGTATGGATGATTCAAAATTGCCTCATTTTCACGTATAATTCTATGCAATCTGCATAACCTGAACTACGCAAGTGAAGTACAGGCTATTATACTTTTATCAAATGTCTTGGTTTTTGCTTCAGTCTTCTTATGTGAAGTCTTACACTACCTCAAAGCATAAGTCTTGGCTTAATATCTCGCGCAAGACTTTTCTTTAATGATATATTATGGTCATGGCTACTTGAGTCAAAAGCCGAAGTCATAATGGTTAACTGCAATTTTGCAGCTTCGGTTTTCTCAGGACACCATCAGTCATCTGTGCTTTGGAGTATGCAGTAATACTGCTCAAATTTCACATGCCAAGATACTTGGCTATAACTCTGCCAAAACTAGTATCGCGGTTAGAACAAGCCAAATCGGTATTTAAATATTGTACGCACAATTAACATGGTATAAAACTGCTACCATCACCCTAGCTCCAAGCTCGTTACGTACTATTTTGGGTCGCAGAGTGCTATTTGAGTTGGTGTTGTTTTCTGCAAGTTCAGCTTGATTTTTATTGATTTTTAACTTGTGACTTTTGTTGTACTAAATTTTACGTGTTATGTTCACGTTTTAGTACGTTTTACGTTCTAAATCGTTAACTTATCTTTAGTAATATTGTATATTAAGTTTTTAAACTACTTCAAAGTATTGCTTAAAAGATGATTAGGGATTGAAAGTGTGTCAAGAACCACTCTTCTTTTAAACTGTATTCGAGTAGTTGGTAAGTTGCTATATATTATTAGTATTACTGTGCCAACCATATTTTTGTGGATAAACAAAACCGAAGAGTAGATATATATGAAATGTTTTATATATAAGTAAATATATACGTCGTTTCCAGGAAATTTATGCGCTAAAAGCTAACTGTATTAAAAATTACACAATCGCATGTCAACTGGTATATATATTATTAGTGTCCAAGGTCTGTCGGCTAGTGGGCAGGGAGTGGGGTTGTTGGTTCCGGCGGTGTGGTGCTGCAGGGGCGTTACCAATATTTTCCCCTTGCTCAAATTTATCTTCATAGTTTTCCCAGGGGCGTAGCCAGGGGGGGGCCGGGGGGGGCGCGGCCCCCCCAATCGAGAATCAATAAAATTTTTTTTTTACTTCAAAAATCGAATTTTCAACCGAAAATCCGATTTGGCTTCCCGCCTCGCTTCGCTCGGCGGTACAATACTAACTGTTTCTATTTCAACACTCAAATTTTCAACTAAAAATTTGCTCTGGTTGCTCGCCTCGTTTCGCTCGGCGGTTCAACATTATATATATATATATATGTTTTGCTGTGAATGTTTAGGAGTTTAAATAAATATTATTGCGCTTGTCACTATGAGTAAACGTCCCGCTCCAGCTGAAAAACAGATGACGATGCAACAATTCTTCAAGCGGCCAGCTACCGACGATCCCAGATGCCCTAATAGGCCAACCATCATGTTGGCATTCGCGCCCGAACCAGGTGGTGAGTGTTAGCTTGTTACTGTTAGCTCAGCTTAAACTTAAAGTTAGTGAAGTTGGGTATACAGACGTTATCCTTTGTGCATAATTACTCCAGATCTGATGCTGAGGGTTATCTCGCTGTAATTTTTGTACAACCTGAGATGTTGTGGTGATATTATATAACAAGTGGTCAAGTAATACTCGACAAGTATAAGGCCCCATGCAATGCTACCCCATGATCTCAACCTGATTATATGGAGAGAGATATGGAGATATTTGGAAGGAACTTTAATACAAGCTGTCTAAGACAAACTATATCAATTTTTGTCATAACTCAATGATATGATATGCTGAATAAGCTGGAATACGGTGATTAAACGAAATATACTGTTATTTTAAGATTTATGGGCTAAGGCAAATCCGTTTCGGCCAGGAGACAAAGGGTTGGGAGCTGTATTAACTGATAGGGCGGTATATTTATTTTAGGGTCCATCGCGTCACCTGCCGAAGTTGATGTTCCGCCAGCAGAACTGGTTGAAAAACGATATTGGACGAGCTGTGATGGCTACCAGATTATCAACAGAAGATCGGCGAAGATTTTTGAAACCTCATATATTTCGGTATTTGTTCAGTTATTTTTTTAATTTGTGAACTTCGGCAAGAAAGTAAAATTATTACGCAGCATATAGTTTCATATTCGGGATGTTGTAGTTTTCTGATAACTTTATACCTGACGCAAAAGTACATCATTAAACACTCAGGGCCCGTCGGAACCCTGTGGGGGCCACATAGGTCAATGCTCCACCACGAGGACATCGTGAATTGAACTAGGCAAATCGTCTTGAGCTTCAAATTTCTAGGGACATTTTCATGTTTCATTTCAAAACTCACTACACTAAAACAGAATTTAACAACTTCCGATGAGTCTAAGATAGGGAATAGCGGCTAGGCTCCATGACCTGCGAGCAGGTGTCGGTGCTAGCCTCCCTGGGGGACCTCAGAAATCATACCCGATACTAGACACGTGCGCAACCCTTCGGGCGGGGTCCGAACACACCCCGTGAAGCGCGCCTGCGGCCTGCTAAGCTCCGTAGCTTCTTGGGTCTGACCAAGAATAGGTTCAAAATTCAGCATTCACGGTCCACCCTTGAGGTTACGATAGCCGGGGTCGTATGGGCATGGTGTTAGGAAGTTGCGCCATGCAGCTGCGTCACCGGTTATTACATTCGCACAAAATCATAAGGTTAAAAGTAAAATTTTAAATTTACAAGGTGAACATACTTCCATGTTGCGATTACTATTATTGATGGCCGGGGACGTTGAGCCAAACCCTGGGCCTCCTTCGGATCGAAAACACGATTCCAATGAGGGTCCGATGGTAACACGCGTCGCCGACATTGCTATTTTTTGGGACTGGCTTTCCCCGATAGGAAAAGCACGTTTGAAGCGCATGCTGCGCGTGTTTACGATCATTCACAGGTTGATCTGGTTCTTAATAAACTTAAGGAAAACCGCGAAATCGCTTCGGCTACCCATAATATTTAGGCCTATCGCATTTTATCACCTGGTAAACGGTTTCAAACAGACTGTTGTGATGATGGTGAACACGGTGCATGTCAACGTCTGCTCAAAATTTTACATGCAGCTCATGCTGAAAACGTTCTTGTTGTAGTAACTCGATGGTACGGCGGTGTACATTTAGGATCTGCACATTTCCGCCATATTAATGCTGCTGCTATACGAATTTTGCAGAACTGTAAACTAATTCGATCAAAGTTTCAAACTCAAAAACAGTCTCAAATACAACCAAAACTCAAGTTATGAAATTCTATGACCGAATGTCCTAGTTTCGAGTTCGACAAATCTGCAAAAAAACGTAATTCAAAAAAAGTTGCTGTTAAAAAATGTCGCAATTTTTTTCCAAACTGTAAGCAAACAGTTCACGTGTCACAATTTCTTACTATAGCTTGAACGCACAGTGCTTTACTCTGCCAAAAAGCAGATTTTAAAAACTATAAGCTATGACCAATGTTCAAGGAAAAATCGACTTTACACACACTTCACTCTACTGCAGAATTTTCGCATTATTATTGAATGTTCGCAAACGCTTTTCTGTAACAGTTGTTTTACGGGTTTCGTTATACAGCAACAGTTTGTACATAGTGTCAAAAAGATGGTAGGCGTGAGTGTACCCTTGTGAAAAAGAGGACTGCAAAAATTTAGTCTTGGCTAACGCGAAGTTCGTAGAAAAGTCCTGTAGCAATGAAGCCCGGACCCTCCCCCAAACTATATAGCTTATCTAGGCCACTGCAAATCAGTACACATTGATAGGTACGTACAAACATATATAAAAGGAAGCATATGCGCAGTTGTCGCCAAACAAATTCCCAGAGCATAACAAAACATAGTTAATGAATAAAATCAGGCATGATGGTTCAAGCTTCCGGTTAACACCTGCATAGATTTTAATCCATAGTTGTTCAGTTTGAGCGGTGCTCTAAGTATCAAATGTTTATGAGTTATAGCACTTTGCCGGCATTTTGTGCCCAATTCTAACTTGTCCTAGCCTATCCGCCTCTCATGTCCTTAAATAGAGAACAAGGACTTTTTGCTTGTGGTTGAAAGGATCAAAGTGCCTGGGTAAGTTGCTGTGGAAGTTAAAGAAACAATATTTTGCTTCCTATTCGGCACCATCTGAATCGTATGTTAAGGGGAATATGACAATAACATGGACAACATTAGGATATACCATACAAACACTGTTATGTTTACAGTTACGTTTACGTTATAAAAAACCCACCATGTAAAACTTTAGTCCCCAATAGTTTAAACTAAACCATCCAGTGGTATATAGCATACGCCTGTAATATGTAAGAGAACAAATGGTGTATTAGACACAATCAACTTAAATAGTGTCAAACTGTTTAGTCCAACTCTGTCTGTTGATTTTACTCATGGCGTCAAAAACCCTACACACAAACACCTTTATATAAGGTATGTAAATAACAGCTTGGTATGGACTCATACCATTACCGACACTACAGTGCCTATGTATACTAACTACATAAAATATCAGTGAAAACATCATGGTTTCCAAGACAACATATAATGAATGATGACAGAGACACCCAGTGAGAATAACCCGTTCACATGAGGCATCCTTTACAACTAAAACGACGCATTACAACCGACGCATAGGTTATTACACACGATTTAGGATAGTTTTAAGCAGGATTTAGAATCGATTCCAAGATTTTGATAATAACGATGACACTATTTACTTCATATTTGATAAGTTGTGTTCTGTTATTTAATTACGAAGCGAAAACCGATAAAGATTCGAGCTATGTGACCACCATTGTCGCTAGGAGAGATCCTTTCAAAAGAATTGCTATGGACGTTTGGAGTTTCGTGGCCTAAATAGATTTCTATAGTTTAAATGAAGCCAAAAACACATTTCCCAATATAAACGTTCGCCGTATCGCTAGCACGTGATACATATATGTGTTTTTCATTTCAGTGTGATCCTTTGGTATTTGCTAATTTTTCCGAAAAACTTTGGAGTAAGCATCGACACTGAAGCTGACGTCAAGCTTCTGAAAATTTTTTTCATGACATGTCGCCCCCCGACCAAGGTCAAATCTGGCACCTCGCATACGCTGGAAAATAACGTCACCGTGCACTAGCGCCAAAAATGCTATATAACGGTAATCGTAATCAGTACAGGTGTTATTGAAAAAAGAATATCAGCGTCCATTCATTTGTTATTTGATTATATATGAGGTCAAAAGTCATAAAGATGCCAAAAATGGGGTATGCAAAATGTAGCCTCCCGCCGACCTGCCGAAAATTAAATTTAAAAAAGCCAAATTTAGCATACAGTCTTACAATAGGCCGGATAGAAATATAGTAACGCCCCACTAGAATCGACCCATGTATTAAGAATTTTTAAGGAAAATGTAGCTCCCCGCCCTGACGTGTAGCTCCTCCCACGACGAGCAAAAACCATATTAGTATATAAGTTCATCATCATTCATCACCATTGCACCATGATATGGGGCCGTGCTGTTAACTTGGTAGCTTGGGAACCTTTCTGCCTGCCCGCACAGCTAGTCTTCGCATTGTCCTTGGTATCATCACCTAAATTTATAAACTAATCACAGATCAATTGTGTTTGTTTTACTGCGGCAGTGTGTTAAAATAAATCTAGAATCTCTAGAAGTAGCCAAAGTTTCACGCAATGTACATACATGGCGGCGGTCGGTCATGCCGGGGGGTAGAGGCACCCACGGGGGGGGGGTCGTGGCCATCCCAGGGGGTAACTATCCCTGGCCGGTCCAAATTTTCCTAGGCCGACCTTTTTTTGGTCCTAGCAGCCATATTTTTCGCCTATGAGTTCCGTTTCTGCACTAGGGTCGGGCCTTAAAACTGGTCAAGAAGGGGGTCTTGGGGCCCGCACCCCCCCCCCGCCCCCTTTCGGGGTTTCCGATTCTGACAAGTGTAGATTGCATTCTGAGCATTTATAATTCTGAGAATTGTGTAAAATGTAAAGTTTCTGTTTACCGGCAGCTGGCAGTTTCTGTTTACAACAATTTCGCCATACAAAACCATACACATTTGCCTTTAAGAAGATTCTTCATAATTCGAAGCAGACGCGGCATTATTTTGCATGGACACCGTGGATCATAGCATACATTCAATGTCTAAATATCTAGTTAGTGTTAGTAAATAAATAAGTATAATTCGATTAACTTTTACTTCAGGGAATGACGTACATCAAGTTTGGACCTTCAGATGACGAATTGTCTGGCAATGGACGTGGAGACGAAAACATTGATAGTTCAGATTCTGCAATGATGAAGAGATTGTGTCTGAGCATGACTCAGAATCTGAGGAGTCCATTGCAAGTGACAGTGATTTCAACGACAACGAACTAGAACCTCCCACTCTGCGTCCTCGACAAAGCGCATGCATAGGCCGTGATGGAACGGTATGGAATTTCGAACCACCGCCTCAGAGCCGTACTCGCGCCCACAATATCGTGTCCGGGACTCAACCAGGGCCAGAGCCAGAGATCAATACATAGCAATTCTTGATTCCGTTGACTGCTTCATCAATAATGACATGATCAATTTGACAGTTTTGCACACAAACTCCTTTATTGATCTAATTCGAGAAAATTTCGGTCGCGAACGCGGTGCTAAATTGTACCTCAGTGTCCGAGATTCGGGTTTTTATTGGTGTTCTTTTATTGATTGGAACAATAAAATCTAATCATATTAACTTCTCTGACATATGGAATGACGATGGATTAGGATCAGAAAGCGTTCGATCAGATGTCTGAAACTTACTCAGTGGCTCGAAGGCCTCGTCTATGGCCCCAAGTCGTCTTTTACGGTATTTTGAAAGTGGCAGAAATCAAAGCTGGCGTTTTGTACCGACACAACAGCAACGAATTGTTTTTGCGTCGCCAGTTCCTGAAATCGCTTGGACGTGAGCTCTGTTTACCCCTCATGCGGCAGGATCCTCACTTGCCTCGACCTCTTCGTGCTCTGATTACGAAATACGGCGGTGTCGATATCACAGCAGGATCGCAGCGGACACAAGGACCTTTCGTGAACCGTCGCTGCGTTGTCTGCCCCCGTGCACGTGATCGCAACGCCAAATGTCTATGTCAAACTGTCAAAAAGCAATTTGTGTTGACCACATGGTGACCAAGTGTGAATAAGTGAGATGTATGTTGCTATGATGGAAAAGACATCTTTATACAGTGCATCTGGCAGCTGGAAACGCTTAAGCTGGACTGCTAGCAATTTTGTTATATAGCTTCTCTGTTGTTCTCAATTTATTTGTTTTCAATTTTCTTCGAATATTCATCATTCTGTGGTTTTTAGCGCTTTCCTAAAGCAATTTACAGTAAAAATTTGGCTGGGGTATATATAACGCCCACGCGACTGTAGGTGTGACACAAGCTCCGGACGATGAACTTAAACTGAACTGTAAATATAAGGTACTCATATTGTTAATGCATGTTTCCAAATGAGGTTTACTTCTTAGTTTCAGTTTCTTTAAATTCTGTAGCTGCTAGAATCCTTTACAACAAGACTTGACAGGAGTATCGTAACGCATCATCCTAATATATCATTTATGCGTGGTAGTGGATACACATCACGGTGAGCTATGGTCCATACCTTCCGAAAGTCGACACAAAGACGAGAGGTACCATCGCTCTTGTGATATCTATAATAGTACAGCGCTAGCGCGAATAAGATGGTGTGATGCCTGCCTCTACCATATTGTTAGGACCTTCTATTAAAAAGGCTCACGTAATGAATGTGGTAGTCGATATGGCACTTGCTTGATAGGTTTACCCTTTCCTGTCGGTATCCCGTGTCTGTGTGTACTACCTACCTAAAATATCAGGATTTCCAGAAATCACAGTTTTCAAGTGCCTAGGTCGAGCTGGGAGTCAAGAAAACTGCCAAGAAGGGGCGACGTTTCGTACCGAGAGGGTACCTGACGCCTAAGGAGCAGTAACCGCCTGCCTACACCTATGAGCATATATGATATTTGAATAGTAATTTGAGGTTTAGTGTACTTTGATAATGTCACAGCTGAAAATAGTTAAATAGTGATTTTTTAAACCATACATGCTTGAGCTGCGTAGTCCAATAGGGGAAGCCTTGTCCTAGGTAGGGCAACTTTCGGCCTCACAAGTGGTGGACTATCTATGAAAACACAGCCTCTAAAAATCTCCCTGCCTTTAGGGCTCTACCTACCCTGTATGATCACGTATGTTTTAAGCCAACAGGTTCAATTTTTCCGATGCAGCAGTGTAATCGTCGTATTATTGAAGAACCCACAAACTTTTATTGAAACATAACCCTAATAGTGACATAGTGCTGGTAGCGGGGGTACAGTGTGGAGTGTGAAGGGATCTGGAGGGGCGAGGTTGTCTCAGGCAAATAGAGAGCGTTGGGGGAAACCTTTTATGGAAAGGGTTGGCTAAAAAGTTGGCAACCTCCATCTTTTTCCTCGAGAACCCATTTTTGCCTATTTAATTCCAATTTTTGCCAATTTTCACACTATTTTTGCCACTTATTGCTAGAATTCATCGCACACCATCAGCGCAGGAAGGCTGCGACGCATTAGAAGGGTAAGGTGTTCTTTTCACGGGGGAACATTAGGGGCACGGGGGGAGAGCTGCGGGCGTGTGGTGAGGCGTCATGGCGGTAGCCTCCTGAACACCTGCTTCGGAAAGCATGGATAAATTATTAGCAAAACTTTTTATTAATATAGATAGATAAAATGTTAATTACTTACCTAATTTACAAGTAATAAAGTAGCTTTTATTTATAGATATGATGTAGGGAACATTTACGTATTGTATAAGATATGAATTGACATCAATTGACATTATGAGTACGTCAGTTGCGCCTACGGGTGTTGTGCCGATGCGGTTGTACGCAACATGGGAAGTTGACCGCTCGCAAGCTTCGGGCTGTGTGCCAAGGTATGTGAAGAAGGAAACCTCACGACTAGTCGAAAGTGCAAATGGTTTGCCACAAAAAGTTTAGCAAATTTACGAATCCACGGCTATTTTAACTACCCAAATTTGGTTGCCAAGGCTGAATATTCCAATTTATTGGGTTTCTTTGCCTTACAATACAGTGGTTTGGTTATTGTCATTCTAATCCTCCGTTTCATAAGTATCTATCGATTAAAATTTTCATACGTGCTGTCACTTCTAATTATTTCTAGTGATCGTTATCCAGGGTTTAACACCGGGCTTTAAGCTCAGTGTATAACGCGTTCTTGTCAAGGTAAATAAGACAGTCGGTGGTACAAGAAAGGGTTAACGCATCGGTAGATGTGATCGAAATGAAGTTCCCGGTTCCGATGAAAAATGCTACCTGGTCAAGGGTATGTGCTGTGGCCCGCAAAACTTTTTTCATTTATATGTTTATTGATTACAAAAATTTCGAGGTTCGAGGTATAGAGTTGAAGCAGACAGTTTTCATAAATGTGAAGCAAAATTTGATTGCCGCAGTGAATAACAGTATAAGACGGATATATGTATTTGCCAACTATATAGTATTTTCCTTGCTAAAATTTGAATATAAAAAAAGATTCATTGGAATCGGTATTGTAAAATGGGTTACGTAAAATTGTAAGCTCTGTTCAGTGTTTATATACATTGCGCCGCGTTTAAGTATTCCTATTATGCAGATTATATTTCAGGCTTTGTACGATGCATCTGACGCGTTTGACATCGAATAAAGTCCTCGAACACGATGGATCGTCATTAGTTGTTGCCGTACGAATGCAGGTATGCTGAGACTTGGTTTCGGTTACCCATCCAAGCGTCCAGCTATAAAAAATTGAATATATTAGCATGATGTTGGTTCTTCGATGAAGGTTATAATTGTCTAGATCATTCGCCAGAAATGACTTGGTTTTCGAACGAGCGAAAATCGATCACAAATCGAACAATACACATTGTCAACATTTTCCAAACAAACTTTGAACAGCTCTAGCACAATGTTAAAACCGCGCTAAAATATCGAACATGTGTCAGTTTTAGCCCAGCCGTAAAATTTAGCAACTCCAAGATAGTGAGTAAACACATTTCTTTCGAAATCTGTTGAAATTTTGAAATTCATTTTGAACGAAGAGAAGGACGATTTTTACAAATATTTTTTAAGTATTTTCTATACTGCGACCTAGAACAAAGTATCCTTTTTTGGGAGTACAGTTCTGGGGCTGGTTGTCCAATGGTAGCCTAAACAATGTCTGTCCACTGATCAAAAAACTACAATTGTTCGTTTTTCAAACTAATTTGTTACACTAATTTGTTTTTCAAACTCAGTCAAGCCCTGCGCCAACACGCTACTCTCCGGTCAACATCAGTTTTTTCAGGATTATGCATAAATTAGCAATTAAAATAACGTGTCGAAATTTGAAAAATCAATATTTTTTGGAATTAGTCGACGAGCCATCGCGGAACCGGGACTGATCCCAGCAGAGTTGCAGATCTGGGTGATCTGGCTCTGTATAACGGTTCTGAGTAGGGAACGACGGAATATTCAGTATTCGGCAGCATAGTAGGTATTCGGCTGAATAGTTGGCAATATTCGGCCGAATACCGAATAGTTGACTGGCTGCTGTTAGTTGAAAAATAGAGTCAAAATCTTCCCACCAGATATCCTAATTTTATGTCCGGAGTCCTGATAATAATGCTGCAAACCGCTAAATACGTCCAACGTGTTGCAACTTTGGTAAGACAAGATGCGTTTGAGACTCATCAATTCAGTTCGCAGCTGGGTCAAATGTTCTGATCACCACAGTTATTTTCTTCATCAGCCGTGCACTATCTCGCTGCCATAATAGTTGCGAAATTAATACTTTGGGGTCTAAATGCAGCAGGATTTGTTCGTTTTCTTTGACACATCGTGAATGTGAAGTGAGACATCATGGTATGCCGTTCTACATACCTACATAAGCCTAACCCTAAGTCTACCGCCCGCGAACACCACGCACTGAGCCGTTCTTTCTTAACGATATGACTTCACGCACCAATTATCGCCGTTGTCCAGATGATGAAGTTATAAAAAATCAATAAAAAAACAAAATTATAACTTCAACCTAACAAACGAGAGCACAAAGCAAAAAAATTCATCGAACAAAAACTATCGCTGACTCTGCAACATAACACAAAACGACCTGTTGCATGGTGCACGTACATACAGTGGTGGATTTATAGAGTTATAGATTTCTCATCATACATAGGTGTTGCGAACAACTATTCGGTATTCGGACGAATATTCGGTATTCGGTTAAATTTGGTATTCGGTCGTTCCCTAGTTCTGGGTTTTTCAATGCGAAGCCTGTGTCGTGTTATGTGGGTTACGAAACACTAGTACAGTATGCGCAGATTTGACAAAGAATCCTTAATACCTATTTTTGCCAATTTGACCAGTAATAATGGTCTAAAGCATTCAACTAATGGGTTCATGACTATTACTTTTGTTATCGAACAAAAATTTATCGAAATCCATCCATCCGAAGACGAGTTATGAACGACTGCGAAAAAAAAGAGAAATTTTCACGATTTCCCCCGTAAAAGAAAGTGAGAGGCTAGTAACCCTACTGGCACCTTGACAGGTAGCCAATAGGTCGCTGTTTTAGCGCAAGCGCTAATGCCTACCCACACTGGGATTATTTCTGATACCTGATCCCACATACTGTTTGTTTGGGGTACTCTTTGAGGATTCGTAATATATAGGTATATATCTTGCACTAAACATAACCTAGCTTAATTCGAAAAGATCCTAGGGGATCTTAGGCCGAGAAGAAACTCACTCAACGATAGACTATCCGCACTTGGCCAGTTACTGGAATAGAGATACGGATGCCGACGTCCTACGATCGGGGCGTTTATCGACTACATCGCGCCGGCGATTCAACTGACCTCGATTGTCTGATTCTAATAATACTGAGAACTGTTGTGTACGTACGATGTGGGAAATTTATAGCAGCTCCAAGTGCGACGCAAGCATCTACAAAAACCGGTAGCATTGTGTAGAACCAGAAAGGAATGCACAAACAGCTTTACCCTTTTTCCAATCAGTTTACACCCGTTTTACTCTTAATACAAGAAGAAAAAATTTTGTATTGCTTTACCGAACCTATCATCTTTTTTGAGGTTTTTCTCAAAAACATGCCATATTTCAGTTATCTCTTGATCTGCCATATCAGACAGACTCGACGGATGTTGTTATTACAGATTGATTAGCAAATTCTGCTTGCAATATTACTGACTCACCGTTTGGGAGAACATCTTCAGGCATGGTAGAAGCTTGTCGTCACAGAAATGGAACCCGTCACGCGCCGTGACAGCGTTGATGGACGCACGCGTATCAAGAAATGACCGAAGCTGCGCAACAGCCACATCCGTTGCAAGGGCGAATCGGGCTAGTTGCGCCATCTCCCCACATCTTTCGAAACACGCAATTCATTGAGCGGAGCGAGGCGAAGCCGAGCGAAGCGTTTTTATTTTCTGTCTGGGAGTAAAAAGGTTTATGTTCGTCCGTTCGTTCGTTCCGTCCGACGGATCTCAAGAACCACTGAACCGATTTTAAAAAACTTTTTTTATTTGAAAGACTATCATGTTTGCACCTGATATTTGGGATTAAAAATTTTGAGTGGTTAACTAGTAATTGGCTAATTAGTTAAGATTATGCAGCTAAAATAAAGAACTTTGCAATATTTGTGTTATTTATTGAAATAGAATCGTTTCGATCAAACCATTATAGGTTTTTGGGTCGAAGAATTCAAATATAATATTTTTACCAATGATAAAGCCCTATGCCCTATGCAATGTAGTTACAAGAACATAAAATTGAGTACATTCGTAAAGCCACAGCCCAAGCTCCGCTGACAAATGTAGTTCCACTACCGACTAGTAACATACAACCGAATTACTGTCCAAAGCCAGCTATTTACAAGTTATTTGGAAGTACAACGCAGGATTTTAATTGAACGCGAAAGTTGATCGAATGTTCTGGGAAATGTATTAGTATAATAATTTAAGATTTTGCTTATGCTTGGCTAGCATTTTAAAATTATCACCTGATACTCGACAATTTGAGAAAAAGAGGACACTTCACTCAAGCCGTAGCCATGTTACAACTGCCAAACTATTGCAAACAGTGTTTGATCTTCTTAAAAAGTAAAAACAGAGGTACAGATTCAACTGCAAGTCAAAATTTCAAAATTATGGAAGAAAATTTGTCATTGAAAAAACTGGCCGGGCGAGTGGTGTTCACTGACTACCTAAACGACAACCGACAATATTGATAGCATTCTCATTTAAATTACCTAATTAAAATTATGAAACAAAACAATGACATTCTAAAGAGAGAGGATTGCATTATTTTTAGTTTCAACATTTTTTACTTTCTTGTAGGGTTCAAAGCGGATCCTGCGTTCGAACGACATATTCCTCAATAAACTGCCGTCGAGCAGCGCTGTTGGCGTTCTGCAGCCAACTTCTGCGTCCGGCACTGGCGGAGTCGGAATTAAAGGCGGCGATCCGGTCCCGGTGACAACCGGCCAAAGTTCCTCAGAGAAAGCCGCTACGCCGGCAATCGATCAAGAGCTGGACCTGTCGTTTACAGTCCAATATCCACATTTTGTCAAGCGTCGAAACGGAAACGCGATGTTGCTAATGCTTCAGAGACGGAAAAAATACAAAAGTCGGCCGATACCTGGGTTCAAAACGCTAGCAATTGGAACGCTCAATATGACCGAGGTTGCTTGTCATTTGGCGTTGGTCTAGCAATCCAATTCTGAGTGTAGTGAGTGAAATAGCGAAGCCAAGTATTCTCACTGGCCAGAGTGGTAAATTTTCACAGTGTTAGTTTCTGGGTTTTTTGGATAACAGTCATAACTCAACTTCGGCTGGGCGGATTGACTCGCGTGATAGCTTATTTTAAATCCTGTTTGTGCCCTTGAGCTTGCCGCGAAGCCCCGATTTCAACATCTTCTCCCTTAAAAAACTGGCCAAATGGGCTTGTTTCGGGTGCCGAAGAGACATAAAATCACGTTACATATTGTAACTCGACGCCGGGTGCGGAAATCTAAGTCCTTTGTGCTCATTTTGCAGAAGAAATAAGCCTGATATGTGTAACAGAGTGTTTTGTTGCACGATACAATTAGGACTTGGGTCAAAAAGGGATATAAAATGAGTTCCAAAATGCACGAAAATGGTAATATCTCTTCAATCGCTCAAGCTGTATATTGGAACTAAGATAATGTGTGTACAGCGATATGGTAAAAGTTACAGATGAAATCAATTCCATTTCTAGTTTTAAAATCACTTTTGTTTTTGCTCTATTCTAATCGGCCCGATTTGATTTCCTTTTCAAATGATTTCGCTCCATTTGATTTACTTATGTGAAATGAGTTTTAATTGTGTTGCAACTATCAGCTAAGTGAAGTTAAACCAGCCGTTCACATAAACCAGATTAACAATAGCTGTATATGTATGTGTTTGACATAAAACATGTAAAATTCTCGCCAAGTGTCGGTTTAAAAACACTCGTTTTAAAACAAGCGAGTTTCATTTCAGCTTTCTGGAACCGAATTTAAAACCAACTAATTTTAAATTGAGAACTGAACTTTAAACCATTTTCATTATTACCATATCTGGTGCACAGATCTTATCGTGGTTCCCGCAATGCGGCTCAGAGTGGGGTAAAAAAGCGCGTTTGGTCCCATTCTTTAGTGAAATTCATCATATATATAGTTGGAATTAATGTGCTGCTATTGTCATTATTTACGCGGCAGGGTTGAGTCAAAGAGGTTTTTCAATGAGCCCATGGGACCCAAAATACAGGGAAGTGGTACAACAGCTCCAGTTATATTGGTGTTTTCGATCTCATTTTGTATAGCAATAAATTCATCCCCTATTGCAAATTGCTAACACAATCAACTATTCAAGCACCTTGGCTGATATTCGGTGGCGCAGTTTGTAACCGGAAGCTCAATATAGCTCTGCAAATATCTCTAAATTAAATATTCATCACTCAAAATTCGCCACCTCGGTGTAAAGGCAAGCTAGTAGTCGTTAAGTGACAATAGACTACAAACTGATGGATTGCTGTATGATTTGTTTTCAAACGCAACTGGCGTGCATTAACGTTGCCAGTTCGTGTCTGAAATCTAGTACGTCTCATTACAGAAACTAACTTATCGAAAATAGTGATGTTGTTATCATATCTGGGAAAAATTGTGAGATATATAATGGGATAATTAGCATACCCGGATATGGTCAACAATATCCTAAAATTCCAAACAAACCTTGCCATTCACTGCTACCGCTCTATTTATAATAGATTTAAGAATTCGAAATATCATTTAGATAGTAACTTTAGACTTCAAAAACTATATACTAGTTTTTGCCATTCACTATCTGGCCTTTCCAAATCCATGTTCATGACATTTTCCCCCATGTCCGTCCCTTCATTCGGCCGAAACTCCCATGTTCTACTAACAAATTCCAAAAATTTTTTATGACCGCAAATTTTTGTTTTTGTCTTCAAATTGTTTTTTTAAATTAATTACCACTATTCCACTATTTATAATGCTAAAATATCGTTATTAGCTTGAAAATACGTTCACGGTAGTAAAAATTCATGAAAATATGGAAATATTTTGTATTTTTAAGCAAAATTTATCCCCCACTTTTAAATTTCCCCCGAGAATGAACATGGGTCCCCCTGAAGTTTCCCCCACTTTTCGGAGGGCTGTAGACACGACAGACTATTACAGGTGCATTTCATGACGTATTGACCATTTGAGGTGTAAACAAACATTATCGGCACCAATATTTGATGTTTAACTTATATGAAGCCTATTTTAATAACATTTAATTTATTGCGACCACCATTTCATGTTATAGCTAACACTAATTCATTCAGAATAAAATGGAAATCTCGGATATTTTTTGATGTCTTGGGGACCTGAATGAGATGCCAGGGAATGGCTAGAACATAACTGTAAACCAGAGAAGCGTTATTGGCAAGTTAAGGCCAAACAACCGGGGCTTAATATTGAATTGAAGTGGTATCTGAAATTAGTTATTTGGATTTAGAAATTTTTAGGAACGGACGCAACGTAACGTAGAGAGTCTATGACAAACATCGGCTTGTTCTTCGTGTAACGATTATTGTCATGCTGAAACCAAGAAGAAACTGAGGCAGAAACGCAGACGCTACGACGTTACAGCGTGTGGGAGCGGTGGGGAGTAACGATATATTCCGATAGATCGATCCAAATGTTTATGACCCGTTGAGCGAAATATTGGTGGCCAGAATCCAGGCTCGCCGTGAGCAGTGTTCGTAGCTTGAGACAGTGTTATCGTAGTCCGGCATCAGGAGCAAATTCGAATAAGCGGGACCAATCGTGATCCATTAACCGGTGCAGAATTTCATGAACCATGATGACATCCACCCGGAGTCGTCGCTGCTCCAGCATCTGAAGGCTCAACCGGCGAACACGAATTTTGTACGAGTGGTCACAGGTTTGGTATCAATTTTGCGGCCCGTCGTTGCACTCGCTCGATGAGAACATCATCTCGAACATATTGGGCGTTCCAAGCTGTACTCGCGTAGTTTGCATTGGACCGACCCCACAATGTTTAAGTATTAGGTCAAAAACGTTTGTTTGCCCCAGTATCTCCACGGCCGAGCCATCAGCGTCAGCACCCTATGCGCCATGGAAGCGACGCGGGCGCAACTCGCGGAACTCTTTAAATCGTTCGTCACAACGGCGCCAGGTCTGTCACCGATGTTTTACCCTGTAATAACCTGCCATCAAGGTAGTACGATTCACTTGGATTGTGGTAACCGAAGTGTAGGACGGCAACTTTGCTGATGCTGCCTCCGACAGCCACACCTCCGCCACTCCCACACCGAAGCTATGTCTGCCTGGAGCCCTATGCAGTCAAGCCACTGGAAGCATTTGTGTATACGACGGAACAGTTTTTTGTCGTCTGCGAACATCCACAAAGAACACAACCTCGATTAGATCGTTCACGTATTATATAAGATTGAATATAAAGCTTTGCTTCATCGCTATTTACGGTGCAGGCTTTGGGTCCAAGTACCCGATAATCGCCAAAATCTCTGAAACTCAAGCTCAAGCTTTATTGCTGTTACTAGTCGCATTTGTAGAGCAGTTCGTCCTGCACATGGCTGCAAATGGTGTCTTACTATTGTCACTGGATAATCATTGTAAGTGCAATGATGTAATTGTGACATCATTGTAAGTGACACTGCAGAGTTGGCTCAAAATTGTTTTTGAATGGGCCCTTGACACCCGAGACATAACAAAACTGCTATATTTCCTCAACAGCTCGAGCTACATGGGTGTTGGTGGCCCTACGTTAGTCATCGCGGGATTGACTGGTTTGTGTTGTACTAATAATTATGTAAAATCAGTAAGCCATTTTTATGGTTGTTCAAGGTTCTCCAGTGCTACCAAGAGCGTCAGCTGCTGCTGTACGCCGATAGCAACGTCGTTGCCAAAGTTCACATCAGCGGACTACAAACGCAGCCTATCGAGCTCGAAGAGCGTCCTCAAGAAGGTAATGCTGATCCAAGACAATCCTGGAGAAAACTAAGTCTCTGAAACAAACGTAGATGCGGTCGTTTACAAATGGACACATTAACGTTTGTTTCATGCACTTTTGTCCGTGACTGATTGCGTGGCTTTGAAATTTGCTAGTATTTCATAGGTTTTCGGTAAAAGTTTTTGCAGTAAGAGCTCAACATGTTTGTATTATTGTGGATGTAGAACTTCCGTTAGGTAAAATTTTGTTCCTGCGGAGAGGCGGCCTGTGTAAGTCCAAAAAATTTAGCATCTACGAATGTTTTTCTTAGTTGTGATTTTGCAATAAAATAAAATCTCGATGTAATTCCTTCAAAACTGCAATTATACCCTAAAGGTTTCTTCTTAAATCTATTACAATAGTTGCTAAATGGAGAAAAGCTGAAAAATGTAAGGAAATGCACCACTGAACTTTCCATTCACCGCACCCTGTAACATGAGCTGCACCACCACTGTTCTCGTCAGTTGGTATTAGGTGAATTTGATGGTTCTTCAACCCAAGGGGGAGCCAACATTTACCGGATGAGCACCGGTTTGGAGGAGCTAGTAATTAGCTTTAAGGACAAATTTTGGGAAAGGTACTGTTCGCATTACGCCAACCCTAACTTTGTCTATATATATAGTGTTATATTCAGTTTGCAGTGTTATATAAAGCTGACCGTAAATGTTGGAAGCAGGTCATAGGTATGCCATGCCGTGTTTAAAACTCATAGGCTTCTGGATAGCTGCAGCTACCAAACTTTTAAAAGAAGCTCAGATAACTAGTAGATGTACCTACTTCCAGGGTACTCCCAACAGGCATTATCCGGACATGAAATTTTATTACGTCTGGATATTATTGAACATACCAAAATAAATATATATGAGTTCGTTACCATTTTTTATTTCGGTTATGAGTTGCATTTTTAGTCGGAATCTACTCTGACGAAGACGATGAAGATTCGTCGGGCGCAGAAGAAGGTGGGTCCGATTCGGAACCGATGGTGGACGCCACCGAAGCGGCAGCGATCATGGGAGCCAACTCAGCCACTGGCAGCAGCAGTGCTCGGACCCCTGGTCGCGGCAACTCGTCGACAGGCGCAACCGTGGTCGGCCCCGACATTACCATCACAGCCGCGTCGCGGTTCGGCGTTGGCGGCTCGCGTTCTGGGCGTTCGTCTGGTGGATCGGCCGTCACAACGCACCATCATCACCACCACGGCGCCGCTGGGAAGCTTCGCTCGTTCACGTCAGTGTCAACCAGGGCAAGTTTTTGGATTCATTTATTATTGCTATTTGTCTCCATCACGTTTTAACCAAATGCAGTTGACAATAGGGTTACAGAATGTGTGCCAAACAATCGCGTCGCCACTGAATATTGAATGGTCTATGCAAATGTCTTCACATTCCAATCAGATATTGCAAATGTCTTGTCAGGACGTAATTCAGCACTTGGCTATCACGTTGTAAATTCGAAATGCATCTAAAATATAGACTTTCGATATTGTATTCGCATGCAAAAGACATCTATAACATGTTCAGTTAGTAAGATTGGTGCTGGTTCCGCACAGCCTTTTAGGACTTTTAATCAGTCTGTCGTCCAGTTTAATCTGTAGGTTCAGCCAACTTTTTTTATGGAAGAACCCGATTTGTTCGTTCGGCATCAAACTTCAAATCGAGTATTTCCATCAATGGTTGGATATTTCGAAATAATTTTGTTGTCGCTCGCAATAGTCTGAATTTTTCTAGTAAATTGTAGATATTGCGTATTTTTGTTTTAGCAGAAGAATTTCAAGTCAAAGTTTGTCGCGTTACTAAAGAAATTTAAAGTATCCGAAGAGGTACGTGTTTCGTTTCAGCTTCTTTTAAAAGTTTGGTAGCTGCAGCTATCCAGAAGCCTATGCCTAACTTTTTTAAACACGGCATGGCATACCTATGACCTGCTCCAACATTTACGGTCAGCTTTCTGTGACACTGCAAACTGAATATAACACTATATAGACGAAGCATTTCGCAGGGTTGGCGTAATGCGAACGGTATTACCAAAATTTGTCCTTAAAGCTAATTACTAGCTCCTCCAAACCGGTGCTCATCCGGTAAATGTTGGCTCCCCCTTGGGTTGAAGAACCATCAAATTCACCTAATACCAACTGACGAGAACAGTGGTGGTGCAGCTCATGTTACCGGTAGGTGGATGGAAAGTTCAGTGGTGCATTTCCTTACATTTTCAGCTTTTCTCCATTTAGCAACTATTGTAATAGATTTAAGAGAAAGTCTTACGGTATAATTGCAGTTTTTTTGAAGAAATTACATCGAGTTATTTATTGCAAAATCACAACTAGAAAAAACATTCGTAAATGTAAAATTTTTGGAGCACGGCCTACTCACAGGAACAAAATTTTACGGTAACAAAAGTTGTACATCCACAATAATACAAACATGTTGAGCTCTTACTGCAAAGACTTTTACCGAAAATTTATGGAGAGTGCTCGGCAAATTTCCAAAGCCACGGCAATCGTCGCGGACAAAAGTGCATGAAACAAACGTTAATGTGTCCATTGTAAAACAACCGCCATGTTGCGTTTGTTTCAGAAAACTTAGTTTTCTCCAGGATTGTCTTGGATCAGGCATTCTTCTTGAGATTTTACTCTTCGAGCTCGATAGGTCGTGGTGTGGTGCACTGTAATGTGAACTCGGCAACGAACATTGCTTATAGGCATACAGCAGCAGCTGAGACCTTGTAGCACTGGAGAACCTTGAACAACCATAAAAATCGCTTACTGTAAATTTACATAATTATTAGTACAAGAAACACAAAACAGTGCAAAATTGCGAATTAACGTAGGGGCCGCCGAGCACCATGTGCTCGACTGTTGAGGAAAATATAGCAGTTTTTTATTTATGTCTCGGTGTCAAGGGCCCGTTGCAAAAAACGATTTCAGCCCAACTCTGCAGTGTCCACTTACAATGATGTCACAATTTCATCAAGATTGCACTTACAATGGAATTATCCGGCTGAGAACAATAGTAAGAACACATTTGCAGCACCATCTGCAGGACGAACTGTACAATGCGACTGGTAACAGCGAATTAAAGCTTAAAGCTTAAAATTTGGGGGGTTTTTTTTGGCGATTTGTGGGGTACTTGGAACCCCTTGCACCGTAAATAACGAGATGAAGCGAAGCTTTTATGCTCAAATCTTATATAATACGATCTAATGAGGGTTGTGTACTCTCTTTTTGTGGATGTTCGCAGACGACAAAAATGTTCCGTCCGTATACACAAAATGCTTCCAGTGGCTTGACTATCCATAGGCTCCCAGGCAGACGTAGCTTCGGTGTGGCTGTCAGAGGCGGTGTGCGCGATTTGCCGTCCTACACTTCCGGTTTCCCCACAATCCAAGTGAATCGTACTCCCCCTTGATGGCTATTGCAGGGTAAGACGTGGGTGACAGGACCTGGCGCCCGGTTGTGAGAGCGAACGAGACTTGGACCCGAGTTGCGCCCGCGTCCGCTTCAGTGGGCGCATAGTCTGGCGCTGGATGGCTCGGCCGCGGGGCTGGAGATACTGGGGCAAACAAACGTTTTTGACCTAATACTTAAACATTTGTGGTGGGGCCAATCCAAACTACGCGAGATTGCGGCTTGGAACGCCCGAATATGTTCGAGATGAGTGTCATCGAGCGAGTGCAACGACGGGCGGGGTAAATTCCAAAAACCGGGTCTCCGCCGCTCGTACAAAAATTCGTGTTCGGCGGTTCAACCTTCCCATGTTGGAGCAGCGAGCGACTATGCAAATGTCATCATCGTGGTTCATAATTTCTCCCGCCGGGAAAATGGATCACGATTGGTCCCGCTTCTCGAATTTGCTCCTGATGCCGGACTACGAATTGACACTGTCTCAAGCTACGAACACTGCTCAGCGGCGAGGGCCTAGAAGTTGTGGCCACGAATATTTTTCGCTCAACGGTAGTCGGAGGACATTTCCAAATGTTCAAAATCTATCGTTACTCCCGCGCTCCGCGCGCGCTGTGACGTCGTAGCATTACTGCGTTTATTGTAAGTTTCTTCTTGGTTTCCAGCATGACGATAATCGTTACACAAAGAACAAGCCGAATCGTTTGTCATAGAGACTCTCTTACGTTGCGTTGCGTCGTTTCCTAATTTTCTAAATCCGAATAACTAATTTCAGATACCACTTCAAGATAAATATCTAACCCGGTTGTTTGGCCTTAACTCCCAAATAACGCTTCTCTGGTTTACAGTTATGTTCTCACCGTTCCCGTGACGGTGTCATACGGGTCCCGAGTCGTCAAAAAAATATCCGATTTCCGAGTTTATTCTGAATAGGTGTTAGGCTGTGAGCGCTGTGAAATGGTGAGTTCCATAAATTAAATGTTATTTAAAAATAGGCTTCATATAAGTTCAAACATCCAAATATTGGTGCCAATAATGTTTGTTTACACCTCAAATGGTCGATATGCATTAGTGGAAATAGCTCTGCGTATTCTACAGCCCTCCGAAAATCGGGGGAACCCCAGGGGGACCCATGTTCTCATTCTCGGGGGAAGAAGCTAAAAGTGGGATAAATTTTGCTTAAAAATACAAAATATTTCATATTTCCATAAAATTTTTACTACCGTGAACGTATTTTCAAGCTAATAACGATATTTTAGCATTATAAATAGTGGAATAGTGGTAATAATTTAAAAAAACAATTTGAAGACGAAAACATAAATTTGCGGTAATAAAATTTTTGGAATTTGTTAGTAGAACATGGGAGTTTCGGCCGAATGAAGGGGGACGACAGTGGGAAAATGTCCCGTGAACATGGATTTGGAAAGGCCGGATGGTGAATGAGAAACTAGTATATAGTTTTTGAAGTCTAAAGCACTATATTAAATAATATTTCGAATCCTTAAATCTATTATAAATAGAGCACAGGTAGCAGTGAATGGCAAAGTTTGTTGGAATTTTAGGATATTGTTGACCGTATCCGGGTATATTCGTCCTCCATTATAGTCTCACAATTTTTCCAGATATGATCAGCGACGTCGCTATTTTTGATAAGTTGCGGTTTTCTGTAATGAGACGTCTTCCAAATTTCAGACACCGAACTGGCAAAGAACGTAGATGCGCGCCAGTTGCGTTTAAAAACAAATAACTACACAATCATCAGTTTGTAAGTCTGTTGTCACTTAACAACTATAGCTTGCCTTTACACCCGAGAGTAGCAAATTTTGAGTGTATGAATATTTAATTTCGGAGATATTTGCAGAGCTATATTGAGCTTTCCAGTTCCCCAGACTGCGCCACCGGAATATCCCCCGCCCAAGGTGCCTAAATAGTTGATTGTGTTAGCAATTTGCCAATAGGATGAATTTATTGCCTATACGAATCGAGTCGAAAACACCAATATGGGGCTGGAGACTGGTTGTACCACTTCCTGTATTTTGGGTCCCATGTGGGCTCAAATTTCTGAAAACCTCTTTGACTCAACCCCTACCGCGTCGGGGGGTGGGTGGGCAATAGGGGCGGCGCGTTAATTCCAACTATATATATATGATGATGAATTTTCTCTAAAGAACGCGCTTTTTTACCCCACTCTGAGCCGCATTGCGCGGGAACACAATGACTATGCACCAGGAATATGGTAATAATAAAAATGGTTTTAAAGTTCAGTTACTTTCCAATTTAAAATTAGTTGGTTTTAAATTCGGTTTCCAAAGCTGAGAGAAATGAAACGCTTGTTTTTTGAAACGAGTGTTTTAAACCGACACTTGGCCGAGAATTTTACATGTTTTATGTCGAACACATACATATACAGTTGTTAGTCCGTTTTATGTGAACGGCTGGTTTAGCGA